>JANIWG010000042.1:0-94993 GCA_030705025.1 Myxozyma udenii
TTTTTTTTTTTTTTTTTTTTTTTTTTTTTTTTTTTTTTTTTTTTTTTTTTTTTTTTTTTTTTTTTTTTTTTTTTTTTTTTTTTTTTTTTTTTTTTTTTTTTTTTTTTTTTTTTTTTTCCCCGCTTGATCGAGCATGATGTGTTTGTGCCGGCTTAGAAGTCGACCGATCAGCGCGTCGTGATCCAAGTGGCCGGATAAGTAAACTGCATGTATCATCGAATTTCTTTGTCGCGTGCTCACTTGTTTTGAGTATTACACCTAGGTTCTTCGTCTTCTTTTGTGACTTTGGTCAATAAATGCTACAAGTCCGCATGAGCAAACATGCCCATCTGAGCATCACAACCACGCCGAGGTACCAGTGTCAGATCAGATACATTTCAATCTCTACTTTTATGCATCCCGCCGTGGTCGATTCGATGGTCGAACAGCCGCAAGCGGCATACGCGGCGCGGAATTCCCACAGAAAAACTCCCAACCGGACATCGACGCTCGGCTGTTGCCGATTTCTGCCCCGTCGAACCCTACATTCGCTCGTCCTCTTCCGACACTTCCTCATCTTTGCTGAGTTTGAACTATGAAATGCGGAATATGGTAAGTTAAATCTATCAACTACTGTAACGTGTTGAAACGTCCACCGTAAAAAGGCTTGGCACGCGCTACTCATACTCTGCGCTCTCCATCAAACTCCTCGATTTGGAAACTAACCGCCAGCCCGAGACTATACCATATTATACCATCATCAACTCCACGCATCTCTATTTATTATGAGCGGTTTTCACTCAGCCCGTATCCAAAGTCCTACACTCACAAGCGTCGCTGCAAAAAAAAAAAAAAAAAAACAGGGTACTTCACATCCCCCGCTCCTCCATCTCGCTCTTCCATCGTCAACTCTCTCGCTCCTCACACCTCGCTCCCTCCCTCACCACCACTCACCACCGCTCACTTACCTTCTTGCTCCCAACAATGGCCTCTACTACCATCTCCTCCTCTGCTCCTCGCCAAATGGTATGTACAGGGTATTCAGCGTCCTCAAATCTATCGCTAACAAATCTATAGCCCACTTCCAAATGCGCCCTCACTATGCGCATCAAAGCTTTCCTTCAGCGCTTTTTGCGCCGCTCCAAGACTCAGAGCTTGTCTGCCGTTAAGGTATGTCCTTCTATTGCTCATCAGTGTGTGGATCTTAACATCATTCCAGATTACCTTGCTTCGTCGTCTCCGTGCTCGTGCCGCCGCCCGCACCGCCCGCACCGCCCGCACCGCTTCTGCCACCCCTGCTACCACCAAGCCCACACGCAAGCATCGTTTCCGTGCTTTCATAGTGCACGTTTCGCGCCGTTTCAAACGTCTTTTGAACTCTCGTCTCCGCATCAAAAAGCGCAAACCACAAAGATCATTCCGCATTCTTCGCGATGAACCTACTTCAGCGTCCACCCCCGCCGCATCAGCTTCTGCTGATTCCGAGCTCCCTGATGCAAACCAAAACGAAGACTGTTTCCAGCACTCGGCTGTTTTCGAAAACAGGGTCTATGTCAATCCTGTACCTCCATCTGTCTCTGCAGTCAATCTCAGTACCGTCCAATCCGGTCGCATTATCGTGAAAAAAGCGTCTCAGCCTCTCAGAACAACCCGAAAAGTTACTCCTATGGTCATTTCTCACATTGTACAGCCAATGTCAAAGACTGAAGCACTCGCTCCTGTCGCCGTCGACAAATCCGTCAAGTCTGTCAAAATTGTTGACGCGCCAGCAGCATCCAACATTGAAAACATTTCCATCGCCAGTGTTGAACCCAACATCTGTGCTACTGTCAAGGCCAACGCCATCGCCAAAGCACCCGTGCCTCAAGTGGACACCGCATCCATTACCACGCCGATTGATCCTGCGCCAGCTAATATTTTCGCCGTGCCTACCAAAGCACAAACCGTTCGCTCTGTTTCAATGCCTGTTCGCGTCCGTACTTCGCCTCTTGAGAAGTCATCTCCATCTGCTATTCTCGACTCGCTCGTCATGCCATCTGCCGTGCGCTCACCATCAACCGCGTCCGCCAAGAGCCCGATCTCTACAAGCGAGACTGAGACTCAATCTCGAGATACAGCGCCTCTTGAACAATTAAACATCACTCATGACTCTAATTCTGGCAACAAAGCCACAAAACCGCTCAGATTTGTGACACTTGAGGACGTGTCGACCAGCACCGCCGCATCGTGGCTCGATGCCGCAACGGCCGACAAAGAGAACGTCACTGTCGTTACCGTCGACTCTATTGGCGCACTTGATAATGCTCATGAGCCTGATTGCAACATCGTCAACGAACCCAAGCCAAAGTCCAAAAAGAAAAACAAAAAGTCCAAGCGCAAAGGCAAGGGTAAAGCCAAGGACTCCACGGCCAGCTGTTCTCCGACCACTGACTCTCCTGTCTCCGAGACTGCCCCGTCGTTTCCTCACATTGCTGATGGTACCGAGTCAGACAGCAGTTGCAGCTTCGCATTCACTGAGGCTGAAATGGCGGAGCTACAGAAGCTTAACCCCGGCCAATGGAAGCAGATGCTCAACTATTGCGTCAAAGGAGACGACCCCAATGGCGCGACATTCTCGGATTCAGCCATGAATGATGATGGTAGCGGGCATATACCAACAGTCAAGGAAGCTACAGCATATCTCAAGCAGCTTCAAATGACTGTCGAAAGCCAAACCAAGCCAGAGCGCGAGACTCGGGAGAGCAAGATGAAGTCGCGTCTTGAGAAGAAGCTGAAGGAGCGTCAAAAGGAGCAAGAAGTGGCTGCTATCAAGGCCAACGCAGACGCTGAAGCTAAAGCAACAGCAAAAGCATTACAAGCAGCTAAATCCACCGCAGGACCAGATCGAACTGCTTCAAAAAAGAAAAAGAATCAGACCAAGAAGAAGCGCGGGAGTCGACGCAATTGAGCTCTGCTCTTCAGGCGAAATCATGATCGCACAAAGTCGCGCGAAGTCGTGCGCGTCCGACGCAATCCCTTACATCTGCGCACACACGTCAGCGCTACAAATACCTCATTCGAGAGGGCTCTGCCTCTCACTCTTCACCTGCTTTTATACCAACTTTCCAATTGTCTTTGCTTTTCACTGTCCATGAAGAATTCCTTTTGCATTTGTTGATTCCCTGTTTATGATTCCTCTACGTCTCGGCCTTTTTTTATTCCACGATTTCATGTCTTTTTTATGACACATGATACGATTCGCTCCGGCTGTTCATTGCTGTTTCGACCCCCGATACTAACGAAATACCCGTGCACGGCACTTGGTTTACCCTTTCCGATTTTCTGTATTCTACGAATTTTGATTTTCTTTTTCCGATGGCCGATTGACATTCACTGTGAATATTGTTATTAGTAATTACACACGTCTTCATTCATGAAATTGTTAAACGCGTCCGTGTGTCTGCGCTCGGAATGCGGGGCTTATCAGGTTACAAATAGATGCCATGTAGATACGGCGTAGGTTTGATACAAATTGCAAACGCGTATACAAATAATGAAGAATATGTACAATGCCTCCACAGGCAAGCGACTTTATCCGTGTCTAGTCTGATGCAACTCAGCGTCCACTCTCTCCTTCGCGCGCTGCTCGAGTTTCAGTTTCAACAGATCCGGCTTCGGACATGCAATCGCTCTCGCATCTGGATCTCCTTCGTACATCTTCTTGCAGCATGCGTATAATGCATCAATTGCAGCTGTACACCGTCTTTCGCTGTAGTTCCATCGTCGTAAACAATCTATTGTAATGACGCAATGTTTAGCAACGCGCAATTCGAGATCCGCAAGTCATCGGCTTCTTCCACTACACACCTTGAATAGCACATGCCTCCGCATGGCATACTTTCGGAGACGCCTCTCGCTCAGCCATTTCTCAGATTTCGGTCGGTGAATCGTGACGATCTTTCAGCGACCAAGTGGTCGCCTCGAAAGTACTGCCTTGAAGGGTGAACTGAGCTTGAGCCGCATGAAGCTCATCGAGAACATCGAGAACCGCGATCTTTTGATCCGATCGCTGGTTAATCGAAGCCCGCGATGTCGAAAGTGACTCTCATTGATTTTAAAAAAAAGTGATAAGTTGAATCAGGACCTGTAACAGCAAATAACTGCAACATTGTGTCCCGGAGCGCGATAAAAGAGGAAACGCGTAGAGCTCAGTTCAGATCTCCATCCCCGCCCAGTTACCCGGCCGTAGGTGCAAGCCACGGCCAAACAAGCAGCCCCTCTAGAGCATCTGTTCTCGAGCTTTCGTCCAGACACACACATCACCGACACGAACACGCACACACAAATACACACCATGACCGAATCCTCGACTGCGCCCGAGCGCAGGTTCTCGTACACACCGGTTTCATCGCAGTTTGCTGCGCCCGCGCCAGCAGAGGCGTCAAAGGAAGCGACTCCTGCACCCGCTGCTACACCTACTGCGCCTGCTGCGCCTGCTGTAGCGCCGGCCAGCAATGGCAAATCTGAGGCGGATTTATTGCTTGAGGAGATGAAGAAGGCGTCAGCGCGGATGAAGCGGTTTGGAACGGACTCGACAGAGCTGGATAGTGTGATCAAGCGGGCGGAGAAGTTTGGAGTGGACGTCGCTGTCGCGAAGAGGATGCTGCACCGTGACCAGAAACCAACGCCGACGGGTCCTGAACTTGCACACACCGCAACTGCGTCACGACGACAGAATCGACGAGCATCTCGGCAAAGCGGACCTGCTGCGGCGGCGGCGGGTGTGGCAGCAGCAGCAGCAGCAGCAGCAGCGCCGGCGATTTCTGAGGAGGAGAAGGCGAAAATGGCGAAGCGCGCTGCTCGATTTGCGGCAAAGTAAATTGAGGAATTGCTTTGATCGTTTTTGTGAGGGCAATGGTTATTGTGTTTACGTAGAACGTATGTGTGATCTCGATTTGTATATTAGTGTCATAAATAGAATAATCAACTCAGAGAAGCTGAAGTTGAGGCGGTGTTCGTGTAGGACGCGTAAGCGGTGTGTACGTATAATAACAAAAAGCAGATCCCAAACACTTCCCAGGAAACCGAACGACACCGCTCGCTTTCTCCAAAACACTCCATACTCACCTTCACTGTACAATTTACAATGGCCCGACGACGCGCATCAGTTCGGCGGATTGTCGTGTCCTACGTGTTTGACTACGTGATCTGCATCGTGCTTCTTGCATGCTGGGGCTACATCTCGACCCTCGAGCCCAATTACTCGCGCTTCTCTCTCACAGACATCACGCTGCAATATCCCATTGCCGATCCAGAAACAATTTCCTACCCTGTTGCGATTCTTCTTTCGATTGTCATTCCAGCAATCATCATCGTCGTTTGGGCTCTCGGTTACGACTACTTCCGCTCACGCTTCCGCCATTCTACAGTGTCTCTCAAAACATGCGCTTGGGAAGCAAACGTCGGACTTCTCGGTCTCGTATTTTCGCTCACTCTCGCTCTCGTGATCACAACCTCACTCAAGGGAATTGTTGGTCGACCACGTCCAGACTCAATTGCGCGTTGCCAGCCAGAAGAAGGCGCAACTGACGCTACGCCGTACGGTCTCTCCTCGATCGACATTTGCACGCAGACAGATCGGAGTATTCTTGCTGAAGGATGGCGTTCATGGCCATCTGGACATAGCTCTACCGCTTTCTCTGGCCTGGGATATCTGTCGTTTTTCATTGCAGGCAAGGTCAAGCTGTACGATAACAAGGGTGAGGTTTGGAAAGGTATTCTTGTCATGATCCCGTCATTGAGTGCCGCTGCGATTGCTACTTCCAGAGTCAAAGACCACCGTCATCACGGCACCGATGTGCTTACTGGCTCGATAATGGGCGCCGTGTGTGCTTGGATTGCGTACCGTTTTTACTACCCACCTCTCTCGAACACTTCACGCAGCGGACGCGCTTGGGCAATTCGATCATGGGGCGAGACATACGAAGTTGAGCGCGACAGCGAAGCAGACAGCGGATACGATATCGATCAACAGAGTCAAGTTCAGTTACGAATGCCCGATGAGGAGCAGCGTGTTGGATTTGGCGCGTCCTCGTCTTCAGTTGTCCCAGGTTCGCAACAGCATCAGCAGTACTCTGCCCCCACTTCCCCCGTCGCGCCGCCATCATCTTCATCTGCATTCCGTCGCAGACCATTACCGGGATACGAAACATTTGGAGGTGTGTTGCAAGATGATCGTGATCCATTAAGCGACGTTGCTATTGCGTCGCGCACGCAATCGCCAGGACCGTCGGCGTTTGTTAGTGCGAATTCACGGTCAAATACCGCGTCTGGAAAAAATCAAGAAGAGTATGAACTCCGCAGATACTGAGTTTTTTTTTTCTTTATTTTGTTTATGTTGCGCATTGTTTTGTCGCTATAGAGGGAGGAGTTTTTGCTTTCGTTTTTCTTCACCGCAGTTTGCTTTTGCAGGGTATGATCACGGAGTGTGGCACGCAATGCAACGCGAGATCAACGGTTCATAGATCCAAAACTTGCTATAAATCACGGAAGACAACGACGTGCAGGTACACACTCCTTGGTCTTCCCTGTTGCAGAGCAATTCCTGAATATTTGCACTTTTCAAAATCACAGCTAACCATGATTTGTTAACAGGATCGCGGAGGAGTATTCGGATTATCCTTAGTGCAGTGTTCGCATTGGATGACGACGACGACGACAACGACGGCGGCGGCGGCGGTGACGCAGGTGTCTTACCAAATGCGCAGAGAGTACTTGTGAGCGAGTACCGGCGTTTACTTGTAAAGGTGCTTAATGGGATACGATAGATATGTATGTGTACGTGTGATCTCCAGGTTGAGAAAAATCGTTATCATTATTATATGTTGGTACATGGAAACCAAAAAATACAACTGTACAAACAAATCAACCATTTGCACACAGGCATAGATGAGTCCTGATATATATCTCGGCATATTAAAGCGTTACAAGAACGGATTAGTGGGGATTATTTTACTATGCATGCGCCATCGATCGATAAATGAGATAGATATGTATGTTGCATATGTGATTTCAGATTGGAAGGAAAGAAAAATGTAGAACGCTATTATGGTGATACAGTACATAAAAACTAGGCAACTAACAGATACAAATTTAACAAGAAACAAACAACAAACACAGGCACAGACTGACGTATTCACAGACACGTGTGTACATCAGCGTGCACACACACGAAAGTTCATTTCATACATATTTCAGTTGGCACAACTAGCTCATGTTTCGCAATCCTTTTAACCCATTCAAAAACTTCCGCCAATCTACAACGAAGAGAGAAATCGTTAACTCCGTTACTCGTTTAATAACTTGCATAATGGAAAACATACCTGCTCCTGATGCACCTCGAGAGTATCGCCATCAGCCATACCAAGCTGTATAATAAAGTTAACCACCGTCCAACTTCTTCTGATCATATAATAGAGTTGATGCTCAAGTACATACCGAGTCAGGCGTATCAGTCTCGCTGACGCGATCGCCATCGTACAAGAACCGCAAGCTACTACGAGCTTTACCCTGGCGTTCGCAGAACGTATCAATCAACTTCTTGAGTGCGGTTGTCCGACGGATCCGGAAAAAGACTTCGTTGTTGTTATCTGTAACCTTGATGTTCAAGTGCTCTGTCGACCCCGACGCGCCACCAGCAGCGGCACCGCCTTCGGGCTTCACCTGCGCGTTCTCGTCTTCGGCGGCCATGATGTAATTATTCGATGAATATCAAAAAGAAGAAACTCAAGCCAGATCTATCGAACACAAATTCACCCGCAAAGTAAACAAAAAAAAAACGGGTGAATAACTATTGCACAGATCAAGTGTTTGAACAAGGGGGAAAAGTTCAATTTTTCTTTCTCCTTTCGCAGCGCGTCTCTCGATTTCGCTTCCTATATATCTGGAACGCGTTCGCTCCGTTAACCGCGCGGCACTACAATGGGTGCACAAACGCCCCTAGAATTCTCTCATTGTTTCTGTACATCATGCACCATAATACCACTACCCGAACCCTCGATCACCACTGCAGCGCGGATAGCGATTCCAAGTGCGCTGAAATCACACCAAAACTGATCTTTGATCTACATCGACCACAACAGTAATTAGCAATGGCAGTATTAGAAGAAATTAGTGACGAGATTGTTGTTGTACGCGACGAAGAGATCCAGGCTGACGAGCCTGAGGTCGCCATACAGCCGGAACAGGTTGAAGCGCAACCACCAGTGGCGGAATCAAGTACCACAGCCGAATCAAGCGCCGCTGATGAGGGAGCGACCGTTTTGACGCCAGCAGACGGCACGGCAGAGGAGACGATTCGATTCACTCCCGAAGAAGAAGCGAAACTTGTGACGCAATCCGACACTCTGAAAGCGAAAGGAAACGCGCAATTCGGCGATGGCGATTACGAGACCGCGGTCGCGACTTACACCGAAGCGCTGAATACATGTCCCACCTACCTATCACGTCCACGCGCAGTTCTACACAGTAATATTGCAGCTTGCCAAGCGCGTCGTGAACGGTGGAAAGAATGTGCCGAAGCATGCACTGCTTCGCTCGAACTTGATAAAGACTACGTCAAACCACTACTTCGACGAGCCCATGCAAACGAGATGCTAGATTCATGGGCCTCATTGCAAGGTGCTGCGGAGGATTACAAACGAGTTCTCGAGCTTGTTTCACCGTCTTCGCGGGAAGCGAAAGAAGCTCGCGCGGCGATGGTGAAGTTGCCAGGGAAAATTGAAGTTGCGCAAAAACGCGAAACTGCAGAGATGGTAGGAAAGTTGAAGGAGCTCGGAAACGGATTGTTACGGCCGTTTGGGCTGAGTACAGATATGTTCAAGATGACGCCTGATGGTAAAGGAGGGTATAGCATGAGCTTTGGAAAGTAGATTTTCTATGTGTACTTATAATGTCATTTACGGCGTTCGGGGTTTAATTTGCAAGCGAGTATCAAACACATGTCCGAGTTGGTCCTGTTCATGTCAGCATGCGCAACATCAAAAATAGTAACAGAAGCTACCAAAACTCGAGGGCCTATTAGCTTGTCGAACTTGGCCTTTCTTTGGTCGACATCTGCTTGCACAAACTCTTCGAGCGTCGTTTGCTGCAGCACCTGTTGAGCGGCATAACAATTCAAACCTGCTCGTAGCAGAAACTGCTGATCCTATATAGACAGAAAAAGAGAGTTAGCACCTGTAGTATCAACAATTCATACCCCAAGTCACCGTTGTTTCCACGTCGGAAACGCCGTCGCCGGGACCGGCACGGCTCGAAAACAATTCCAGCATGAATTTCGCAACTCGTATCTCCTCTGGGGGATCAGGTACGAGAAACACTTCAGCAACTTCGGCGACAAGTGCCATCAAGTCGTTCAGTGCTGCCGCATCGTTGTCTGTAGTTAGCACGGCCGGGGCGTATGACCCATCAGCTTCAGGAAAAACGGGAATTCGAATAATCACAAGAACCGTTTCTGTGTGCCGTGCAATCCGCAAAATCCGCTGAACGGCAACACTTTCTCCTGTTTGACGATCACGTTGTAGGATCATTGCAAAGTTCAAATCAACAAGTCCACAGGACGCATCCAGCAAAACGTCCGCGTTTTCAATCGGTTCATCATCCAGATCTCGCTCATACTCAGTATCGAAATCGCGCTCAAAAATACGCAGTCCTTTTGCACAAGCTACCACTGCACGGAACGTAACTCGCTGTCGCGCAATATAAGAGGTTTGAAAAATCACGGTCGTCGGTTCGGTGAAAACCACCGGATCAGCAGCCGCGGCCACAATGGCGGACTGTAGTTTCTCTGCACTGTCAGCGGCGCGCAAAAGTGACGAGTGGGTATATCGTTGGTGACTGTCGCTTGTTGGGGTGGTGGCGGATACTGCAGAATGAAGGAATCTATTTTGGAAGAGATCAAATGGTGACACAAATTTGGTTTGGTTTGTTGGTTGTTGGTCTGCAGTTTGTGAATGATCCTTCGCCAGCGAAAGCAAATCGCTCCAGCCGTCAGACTCGACTTCAACTTTGGAGCCTAGCTCATCGCCCAGAAGCACAATTTCGGGCGCTTCAGGCTGCACCATTGTCTCCTCAGACTCATCCTCTGAAGAATCCCTATCCTGCGATACATGTATCGGTCTTAGGGCGTCTTCCCACAGATCCACGTTAACATTCAAGACCGATGTATCTGTCGCTATAGTCTCCTCGGCCCATGATTTGATTGCTTCTTCTCTGGAAAAGTTGAACAGCTTCCATTTCATGTTCCATTCAATTTTTGACCGTCGCCATTCTTTCACATAACGCCTCATGCTGCTAACTTGTGTCGTCGGATACCGCGCTGCAGTTCTCGCTTCTCTGATAACATTGGTCTCGAGCGGAGAAAGATTATCTGGCAATGGTAGCTTCATAAGTTCGCCATGCGTAGGCTCGGACGGCAGCTGTTCATTCTCTAGCATCGCGGCTACTTTAGAATGTCCCCTGGAAAGCTGACTGACAATCTCCACTGTGTCACCTTCAGATAGATCATCTTTGAGTTTAATCTTCATATCAGGGATATGGATGATCGGTGGCTGCTCGATCTTTTTATGCTTGCGAGTCAACGGACTAGAGTAATACTCTGGTTTCCGCTTATTCGTAAAAACATCTTGATGCGAGGGCGAAGTCGGTATCTTCAAGACAGACGATCCAAACGATGTATCAGGCGTGAGATCATCAGAGAAAGCGATGGGAGTCATAGGAGAGATCGGTGCAAACGAAAGTGTTTCAGAGACATCGAATAGCCTGGCTTCGGGAGTTTTGGGTCGAAAAGGAGAGCTTAGGAACGTAATTGGAGGCGTGTCACACTGTCAAGTCAGCGTTGTCCAGAAGTAGAGTATTCAAAAACTTCTACCCTAAAAACGGCATCATCATCAGAGGCTTGGATAGACATAACATCTTGTATAAAGTCAATGCTCTCACGAGGCACTTTAATCTTCATATCGTCATCAAGTACGCTGAACGCTGAATCGACCACGTAACGCTCATTTTCAGGTATGCCATCGACGTCCGGCGCGTAGGAAAGTGCCGCAAAGTCGAGTTTGAAAGGAACGTACTCAGGTACCTTTTCGGCACCGCGGGAAAGTAGCGGTGTCTCAAGACGCAAATATTCAAAGTTCGAATCCGCAATGTCACCATCCATGGCAAGATCGTCAAAGTCATCGTCGCGGTCGCCAAACACATTGTACTTCTCCGCCAAATCACAAAGGTACTGCGTTACCTGTCGCGGAGTGTTAAGTGACTCGCTTATCACTGTATCGAGCTTTTCTTGCGGAAGCAGCGGCTGTTCAGGAAGGAATTGGTCAGTTTTGCTGGTCGGCGCGAGACACGCGAGTGTGACACATTGCTCGAGAATGCCAGCGGAGAGGTAGTCAACAGCAAATCCGTGGAACTGCATGTATTCGCGAGCTTCGTCCCAGGGATCTGTGAGCAGCTGTGCCGACATTTTCGTTCTGGTGGTGTATGCGCAAAAAGTGTATCAAACGCGTGTTGGACGCGCGTTAACAAATTGCGCGTGTTGGACGCGCGCAGTACAGATCCCGCTTCCGGAAGCAGCAAACGAACGCGGCCCCAGATCTCTCGTATTCGGGATCGTGATTATCTCCGGCGGATCGATGCCGCGCGCGTTCGAGCGGCTTCCAGACAGACCCCAGTCGAGGTCGACAGCGGTGAGCTTGCGGTAAATAGCGAGATGGGCTCAGGGCGGAACTGGAACAGGCGGAGGCTGTCAGGTGGTGCAAACGGTTGGTCGAGAGCTCTCTGCAGCTTTTGCTAACAGTTCTGTTTTATTCAAGACCATTCTATAATGCTTTGAAATGCATCTGGTGATAAGTGATAACCAACCTATATATATAATAAGCCCGTGCTTCAAGCCAAGGGGTGGATTCGTATATTGCAGCGCCACCGCTTTAAACTTACGTTCCCATATACGAAACACGGTCCTCCGAACGCGCAATTATATTTGAGCAAATTCACCTGTATACCGGATTTCAAAATACATACATAAATCAATGATCAGCTGTTGGCTTGCGGTAAGTGTAACGAGCACCGGCTGTGGCGGGTCATTCAGCTCGTCGCTCGAATTGCCTATTTCATCCACTGTCATTCGCTACGTCAAAGCATTCACCCCACTCTGCTCTGCCCTCGCCGAGTTCGCGCGATCTAGACCGCGCCGGCGTAGATATGTATGTAGACGGACACACCCCCGCGTTTTCACGCCCCATTCTGCGTCCAGTCTAGACTCTCTGGTCTGGAGATCGCCTTTCCTATTTCCTATCGATGTCGGAATAACCGCGATTTTCAGCCCTCTTTTCGGCGAATATCACGTCTACTGTACGCGTCCTCTACATCTATCAATCCTACAGGTAGAAGAAAGAAAAATAAAAAACGAATGACTCTATTCCCCGGTATGAATGTAAAATAAACCGACACTCCTCCACTTAATAAAAAAAAAGACCAATGTGTGCTAGAAGATAAACAAAAGCAGCATGATATAACTCTCTAGAAATAAAAATTTATAAGAGAATGAAAACGTTGCACGTTCGTAAAATGACAAAGAAAGCAGCAGTTACACCCGCTTACCAGCCAAAGTTCTCAGAGTAGAACGCAACATCAACACCCTCCCAGAGGAGCGACGCGCACGCGTTACGCGAAGCACGGACAAGAGGCGAAGGACCGCAGACAGCGACCGCAACGGTCTGGCCGTTAGCAGCGGCAACAGACTTCTTGACGTACTCCTCGATGTTGGGTCGGCCCTGCTCGGCGGTAACCCAGACCTTGAAGTCAACGTTGTACTTGGCGTCCATGTCGACCCACGAGACGAAGTCACGCTGGGGAACAACCCAGAAAAAGTCGACCTCGATGTCGGGGTGAGTCTTGGCAAGCTCGACAGCCTCGGGGTACGAGTACGCAACACCGGCGCCGCCAGCAAGAAGAATGACCTTGGTGCAGTTGTCGAACTTGGGGGGCGAGCCGTAAGGGCCGTGGAAGGTAACCTTGTGCTCCTGGACGTCCGAAAGGAAGAGCGACTTGGAGAAGCCCTTGCGCGCACGGATGATGAGGTCGAGGGTATCGGCCGAAGGAGGCGAGGCAATGGTGAACGGGTGCGCCTGGAACATGGCGATCTTCGAGATCGTGATGTAGACGTACTGACCGGTCTCCCAGTGGATGTCACGCATGGTCGAGTGGGTGTTGAGCTGGAGCTTCACAGTGTTGCCCGACAGGACAGTCGCAGTGGCAGCAACGGTCTTGGCGTTGCGGATACGGTTGAACCGATCCCAAAGCCAGATAACCGAGGCAGCAATGGCGTAAGGACGGCAGCGAGCGTAGTGGAAGTAAAGGAGCACAATACCGGCGACGAGGAACCAGACGTGGGCGTAGAGGAAGACCTCGTACATTCTGTTACGGGCAGGCGCAAACGAGGTGACGAGGATGATGAGGAAAGCAAGACCGGGAAGACCACCGCCGACACCGATGCGCGACGAGCGGACGACCTGCTCACCGAGGGTGCGCTTGCCGATGGAGTTGGCGATGATGTGGCCAATGGCGGTAACGCAGACAACACGGCCAGCGTGGCGGTGGAGGATGTTGTAGCCCTCGTGGGACCAGCCGGTCCACTGGACGAGGAGACCGGTCTTGGAGCCGAGAAGGAACATGATGGGGAGGTTGACGACCGAGACGAGAGCAAGACGGTTGCCAAAGACACGGGTGGACTCGGTAGTGTCTGTATTGAAAACGTAGGTTAGCAGGTGTTTTGTTGGCGAAAACAAGCAGAGATCATCACGTACGCGGGTAGAAAGTGTAGAGCACGTTCAGCGCAAGGTAGCCGAGAACGACGAGCATGGTACCGTTGGACTCGAGGTAGCGACCAGGAGGCTGGTAGAGCAGGACCGAGCGGGTCTTGCGGTAGAGGCCGAGCATGCCCTTAGCGGGGGCGATGGACTGGCCGCCGAGAAGAGGCATCTTCTCACCGCGGCCGGCCTTGAGCTTGCGCGACTGGTAGAAGTGCACGGCCGAGGCAGCGAGGAAGATGAAGCCGATGACGGCATTGTACGTGGGGACGAACACACGCGAGTAATCGCGACCTTCGAGTTGAGCCATGGTGAGATGGGTTGACGAGAAAGGTTTCGAGCGCGGAGAGGAAAGGAGAGAAGAGAAGAAGAGAAGAGGGAACAGCGGAGGGTATATCAGATACGGCTCGTAACGTGCGTATTGTCGGCGGCGTGTGTTTCGTTAACACGTGCGTGCGCGCCTTGCCGTCGATTACGCGCGGTCGCGGTCGAGACCCTTCGGCTCGCGCGCAAGTACACAAACTACCGCTTTCGGTTTTGCCGTGCGACCTCGCACTATCGCGATGGCAAGAACGGAACTTGAAAAGGCAGACTTTGATTTACTGTTCCCTGCTCGTGCGATTTGTTCTCCTGTTCTTTCTTGTGGTTCTGCTTCTTCTGCTCCTTCTCCGCTCTCCGCTGATCCTCCCTATTCGCGTTTTTTTTTCATTTTCGACGCATTTGGGTCTAGACTCACAGACGCCACCGCCGCTCCAAGTTACGTTAAAATTCTAAAACTAATTACTGTTCCTGCTTTCGGTAAAAAACGTTATAAAACACCTCACGTCTCGATCAAAGCCAATCAGCTAAAATTCTTATCTGATCCGGCTTAGCCTCGCACCTGTGACACCCCTCGCTCGGATCGACTCCGCGTCGGCTCGTACTCGGATACGCGCACAATAACACAAAATAACGTCATATGTAACATGCACTTATAGAAACGCACTCTGATCTTCTCGAGTCCCGCCATAGGATTTATAAAAACCACTCCATCGCCGAGCATCTGCCATCGCGATTCGATCGCGTTCCAGAGAACCTTTTGGAGCTCTCAAAGGGGGCTGGTCAGACTGCTGATCAACTGCGCCTGCATCCTGCGTCCTGCGATCTCTTACTACGCCCATGCTCAACATGTCACCGCGTGCATGTGCATCCAACGGGCCTGGGCAAAGACAACGGAACAGCACTCACCTGCAAGTGTGTTTGATTCTGGAAACATGAATTTCCCCGCATTTTGCATGTTTATCAAAATCATTACTGTTTTCGCGGTTCTTCTGGTTTATATATGTTTCTTCAACTTATACACGAGCGTAGTGTAACTCGCCTCTGTAGCATCCATCCTGTCCGCGTCTTTGAGGCCTGCATCTCGACTCACATCCAATGGCGTCTACTGTGTGAAATCGACGGTCTGGACCATCATGACAGACTACATGTAATTCGCTCTTCTGTCATTTGTCATGCGATGAGACGAGTGCCTCGACACTTTGAAAACGCGCTCGGCTCGTCCCAAGAGAGGGCGTTCTCATAAAAACTTCTACTATAGTCATGGAGAATTAAAATAATCTACATACGCGTGGGTTGATTCATCATGCCCCTCAGATGGTGTACGTAAAATTTACTTGACGGGTTCGCCAGCTCCAGCGCTCAGCCTGCAATGGTGTATGTAGCAGCATCCCTGTGACGTCGACTGATTAAGGATTACACGAAATATTGATTTTGAGATGCGTCACTGCTCTGCACGCTCTGTAGTCTGCACTAACCTCAACTGGCTAGTATAGATCTCCATCTATCGACCGCTCAGGCTCACTATAAAAATACACATCACTGCCTACCCTCGCATTATAAAGTTAAATTCATTGATCTCCCGTATATATACAGTCTACCGCCTCACAGGCACCTAGCTGTCAACCTCCATAGCCGAGTCGTCCCGCACGACCGTTTCCTCCAGAATATCATACGCAACCTGTTTCGCCTGCTTCACCGGGAACACTTTCTCAGACATGAACGCAGTCGTTCCCCGAGCAAACTTGTATGATTGCTCCTTCACTGACCGCTGGTTCGGTGTTCGGTAGTTTCTGTAAAGCTTCGCAGGCTGGGACTTGTTAGTTCGAAGTCTTATCAATCGATCAAATCAGTGGATACATACCTGGTCCATCTCCATAACGCACATGTCAACGTTCGATCCAGATCCGAGCTATTCTCATCAGTACTTGATCTATAGCACACATCTCTTAACACTCACATCGTTCCAAATACCAGCCTCGATAGCTTCAGCGCACAAATCCATGGCCTCCTGCTTGGTCATCGATTTCTTCCACTTTGACTCCAGTGTCGCCATGGCAGCCATCGAACCTGATCCAAGTGACAGGTAGTATCCGACATCAGTCGAACCATGTGCATGAATAGAAAACAAGCGTGGGCCTATACACAATCAGAACTCTGTTTCTTCGCGTCATTATATTTCAAAACTCGCGTACCTGTGGGATCAACACCAGCAACAATCAGGTATGCACCAACGTGTCCCTGATATTTGAAAAGATGCTGCTTCAGAAGGGTCAAGCAGGTGACAACGCGCGGCTGACGACCAGTACTCATCGCATGTAGTTCAAGAGTTGATGATATCAGCTGTGTAACGAATTCCTGTTCAAGTCATTAGTCCTGATCGTATCATCCATTCCAAACGTAGCATCAACATACACAATCGGCAGCAGTTCCAGCACCGGCACTATAATAGAAAAATCAGATATTTAGCTTCCATTCGTGATGATGCAAGATTATAACAAACATACCACCAGATCGTGGGCGACATTCTGTGCAGCTTCTCGCAGTTCTTGTCCGCAACAATATCTCCCTCGGTGGCACGAGTATCGGCCGCGATCTATTCAACCCATTACATTAACCACTAATTTCATCAATCACTTCCATCGGTGTTCAAAACGTACCACAACACCGCCATCAAAACGGCATCCCACAATAGTCGTACCAGTCGCAGTCGCGATGGGGGATGGGTAGCCGTTTGCGGTGAGGAACTGATTCCGCTGAAAGTTGTCGAATGAGAATCCAGGCATTTTGACGATATGATGTATTGATCTCTCTGAATGTCAGAATCAGAATCTCAACCCAACGATGAGCTTGCTGGATGGACCAAACAGTGCTTGATTGCGCCGGGGATGGAGATCTGGCGCGCGCCGGTCGTTGCATTTGTTCCAGCGCACTCTCCGCCGCGCCTGGGACAATCAGTGTTGCTTACGTTCACGAACCCCACGCGTCTACAGTCACCATTCAACAAAGCATTTCGCGATCAACAACCATTCTACAGTTTTATTATATTTCATCAGTTAATGTATTTACTATAAGCTTAAACAATAGACACTGTGCACTACATCGATGCTGTAAGCGCCTCTGGAACGTTGTTGAATGACTTCTCGGCAGCCTTGATCTCCCAGAACAGCGGACCGACATCGTGGTTACCATGGTACACCCATCCATCTTCCTTCACATGGTACAAGTTGATCGATCCACCAGAGTAAGCATCGCGATGAGTAGCAGCAAGAATACTCCGTCGTCCAAGCGCAAGCGCGTCCTCAACAGACAGATTCCAGTCGTACCCGCTATCAAGCACACCGTACGCAAAAGTCTGACCTGAACCCACACAGAAAAGATCACCCTTCAATCGGGTACCATCACTGTCAACGTAGAAAATAGCAGGCTCGCTCTTTGTGTATCCACACACCATCGTACCCATAGACAGACCCATTCCCTTGTACTCGTAAATCAGGTTCGACAGGATCTTGCTAGCAGCAGCAACACTGATCCGACTCTTCTCCCGCAGCTCATGCATCCGACATTGTGTTCCAAGCCAAGTCTCCCAGAACTGACAGTCCGCAGCACCGCCAGCCATAGTCCCAAGCATGTACGGGTTGATCTCAATAACCTTCTTCACAGTCTGCGAGGCAATCCAATCGCCAGCAGTTGCTCGCGAATCGACAGCAACAACCTAGATCCTCATTAGTCTCTAGCTCACTTAGGATTTAAACAAAATCACATACAATTCCACCCTGAAACCGGAATGCAAGTGTCGTGGTACCGTGGGCAATCTTGATCTTGCAGTCGGGATTCGACGCATCATCAGTGTGCGCGCGGAGAAACGCGGCGGGCTGTGATCATTAGAACACTTCTTTGTAACAACACCAAAAGCAAAGATCACACAAAGGCTTACCTGTGAGATAGGAGGCAAGCTCAGTAGAGGCATGGTCGTGGGCGCCATCAGATCATGACGCTCTTCCTCGGTAAGAATGTCATCCGCCTCCGGGTTGTACGCAAGTCTATCTGCAATCTTATCCATCGTGTACTGTGATGTTCAAACTCCAAACTGTAGCCAGAAAACCGCACAAGGCTCGATGCGATAGACTGAGAGATGTTCGCGTGGACCGTCGTTGAGCATCAAGGTCTTGAAATGCTGGAATCTACCAACCTCTCCCAACGTGAGCGCTGCACGACCGCATATTGTACTCCGCACTTGTGCACCACGTGACCGCGCGTTTGGCGGATTTGAAGCGCGTAAACAAATCTGTGAAATCGTGTCTCGCGCCCGACTTCCCAGTTCTACAACAAGTCAACTCCACCGCTGCGACAAAAAAAACATTTGTTCGGTTGATTAGCGGGATTGTGTTTCTCTTTTACTACTAAGCGACAATTTCACTGGTCTATTGCCGACTGCAGTCGCTCGTTCTCGGCATCACGGGTCTCAATCAAGTGGGATGCACCGTGTTCCCGAGAACAATCTCGCTATCCATGTTCGCTGGCTCTCAACAACACGGGCAACCGTCCCCAAGCCTCTGGATATATTTGAGGGCATTGGAAACTTGACTTGTCTACCTCCTCATCTTTCTCAGCTTTTACCACGAGTAGGAGAGGACAGCAGAGTTAGCTCCGCGGAGTCTGGAATGGTTCCGCGACCGTTGCTGTCGCTGCAGAAACCAGCGCAGTCAGTCTCAGTGACGCCAAAACCTGCTGCTGTTGCATCTCTTGGTGTGAGGCCAGAATCAGTGTACTTTTCTGCAAATACAGCAGACAAGCGACCAACAAATAACGTGTACAACTCACCTTTGGCGCCTCTTGTCAATGGCTCTCACAAGTCGCTTCTTCCAAGTATGTCTCAGAGTGTATCATCTTTTTTTTTTTCCGAGTACTGACGCGTGTCTTTTTCCAGAGTCTGTATCCACCCCTGCCAGCAAAATTGTTGACGCGCCTCCCGACTCGGCTGTCTATACGATCAACCTCAGCAGCGATGATCTGTCTGACGATGACCTCTTTCGCGGCGATAACGATCTCGAACTCGAACCGCCACAACCCGAAAACCGTCGCAAAACCAACCACTCTCCTCGAAGGTCACCCAGTAAACGACGGCGCGCGTCGCCTCCAGATGACGATATTGGATCATTGCCACACCCCTCGGGCGATTCAAGTGCGATTTTCCATGCCGATTCACCCCTGCCTGCACCAACGCGTACTTTGGATTTTCAGTCAGCTGCAACCAAGTCTCGACCTGCGCGGAATAGTGCACGTGTAGTATCCAACTACTTTGATAGAGATGCGGTAGTAGACTATGGTAGCGATGGCGAAGGGGTTCCTGCGAGCTATGCGGACAACGAAGTTGAAGACTCTGAGGACGACTTTGACGAAAACGACATCGATGACGATATGGCCGATTTCATTGTACCTGATGAGTTGGACGAAGAAGAACTCCAAGCGCTCGATGGCGGCGACGAATCGTTTCGAGATGTTGATATTGACGATGCGGATGATGTTCAGCCTCTGGAAGTGAACGGGGTCGAGGAACCCGAGTCGGTTCCAGTGCTACTATCGACTCGTCAGGTCTCTTCTCCAAACAATGCACCACAGAATCATGTAAGGGAGAGGACGCGAACGATCACTGGAGCCAGTGCCGGGGTGGCGACTGCTGCTAGCTCCACCGTCACCATTACAGCAGCAACAGAGCCGATGCCTCTTCCACAGCCACTACCAGAACCGGTAACAGCTGCTCCTGCTGAATCCACGACTTTTAGATCTATGCCATCAACACCAGATGAGCTGGATAAAAACTTTGAGGGTATGACTAAGGACGATCTTGCTGAGGAATTGATTTCATTGGCAAACGAGCGGCTAGACCACATGCACGAGCGAGTACTGATTGCGGAAAGTTCGCATTTGTCTGAAGCTGAAAAATTAGCAAAGCGGGATGAGCTCATGCCTGATTTGAATCGAGTGACGAATATGTGGAAGCGCTGCGTTCAGTTATATCGGCAGCTTAAACGTACAAATGCAGAAATGGTCACGCTCAGTCGGCCGGCTGGGAGATCAAATACGACATCAGAGCCAGTTGCAGCTTCAGCATCAATTGATCCGCCATCACAAAATTCGCCTGTTACAATTCAGCCGTCGGTATATCAAGCTCCTGCCAATCCTTTGCCTCTAGTAACGGCATCAACCGCTTACGACGAAGCTTCGCGATTCGACGAAGATGTTTACGCCGCAGAGCAGGATTTCATGACATACGACGACCCTCCACAATACGAGCAACAGCCTCCGAATGATTATACAGCACAGTATAACAATTCAACGACTGCCGCCACAGCAAATGTTTCGAATATTGAGGTTCTTTATGACGAGGACTTTGATTTTGGGTCCGACTACATTCCTAGCTCGCCCGTGCGTCCCATTACTATCGAAGATGACGCTCAGGCTGAAACCGGCTATGTCAATCCGGCAAAAATCATGTCGCACAAGGGCACATATGATCCGTCTGACTCAGAGATGCAAAAGCCTTGGTCTAAAGAAGTGTGTGAAGTACTGAACAATGTATTTAAGCTTCCTGGGTTTCGACACAATCAACTTGAGGCTATTAATGCTACGCTTTCTGGTCGGGACGTTTTTGTGCTGATGCCTACGGGTGGTGGAAAGTCACTTTGTTATCAGCTTCCAGCGCTTGTTTTCGGAGGTCGAACGAAAGGTACCACGATTGTTGTATCGCCGCTTATTTCACTGATGCAGGATCAAGTGGAGCACTTGCTTGCAAAGGGCATCAAGGCGGGAATGATTAACTCCAAAGGTGACGCGAGCGAAAGAAAGCACATGTTTGAGCTTTTGGATGCTGGTGATTTATCACTGCTGTACATTTCACCTGAAATGCTTAATACAAGTCAACGTCTTCGAAAGTCGATTGATCGGTTACACGGGAACGGATATCTTGCACGATTTGTAATTGATGAAGCGCATTGTGTCAGCTCTTGGGGTCACGATTTCCGTCCTGATTACAAACAGCTCGGGATTTTTAAGCAGCAATACAAAAATGTACCACTGATAGCTTTGACTGCAACAGCAAATGATCGGGTACAGCTTGATATTAAGCACAATTTGGGGATAGCAAACTGTGAGTTTTTCAAGCAGTCGTTTAACCGACCGAATTTGTACTATGAGGTGCGGTCGAAGGGCCGCGATATTTGCGGAGAAATCAGAGAGTTGATGCAAGTCAAGTATCCGGGCAAATCAGGAATTATCTACTGCCATTCGAAGAACTCGTGCGAGCAGACTGCCGAGAAGCTACAGGAATTTGGTCTTCGTGTTACCTACTATCATGCTGGAATGGAGGCCGATCAGCGGTTACAGGTGCAGAAGCAGTGGCAGGAAGGTCGATTGCAGGCGATTTGTGCTACTGTCGCGTTTGGTATGGGTATCGATAAAGCTGACGTGCGGTTCGTTGTGCATTATACTTTGCCTCGGAATCTGGAAGGATATTATCAGGAAACTGGTCGCGCTGGTCGCGATGGCTTGCCGTCGGAATGTATTTTGTACTATGCCTATCGCGACGCAACGTCGATGATGACAATGATTGACCGGGATAAGGAAATCGATCAATCCACGAGAGAAAAGCAAAAGTCGTTTTTGAAACAAGTTGTACAGTACTGCGAGAACACCACAGACTGCAGAAGGCTGCAAGTTCTCCGATACTTTAACGAGACTTTTGACGTTGCATTATGCAAAAAGGGCTGCGATACCTGTCGGTCTTCTAGTACCACTGAGGTTGAGCATCGCGACGTTACTGAGATTGCAAAACAGATTGTCACGGTGGTGCGCGCACTTGAGCATAGCGACGTCACGATGTTATATTGCGTGGATGTCTTCCGAGGATCAAAGACCGGGAAAATACAGAAGAATCAGCATGATCAAATAGAAGGGTATGGAGCAGGGAAAGATATTGATCGAACGGATGTTGAGCGGATATTTCACAGACTTGTGACGGAAGATGTGCTGAAAGAGGCGTCTTCGGTAAACCGAATGGGGTATGCTTCTAGCTACCTTAAAACCGGAGGAAAGGCAAACATGTACATGACGGGACTGAAACGGATTGTGATGCCATTTCATAAAGGCAAGAAGAAGGCGACGCCACGTGCGAAGGCTACGAAATCAAGCACCACAACAGCCGCGGCATCTGCTTCAAAGTCGACGTCCGTGTCTGCTGCTTCGGCAGCATCGTCTGCATGGAGAGGCGCGAAGCCAACAGGTCGGCCGAATCGGGCGAATGGAAATTCATCAAGAGGACGTAATCGCTCGTCGTCTTCGTCTGCGTCAAGGTATAGACGGATGCGGACGCTGTAAAGTATTGGTTATTGTTGTATGTACTATAGAGAAGGTTGTGTGTTTGTGTTTGTGTGTGTTTGTTAAATTAGCTGGGCAAATGTGATGTGTAATGATACGGATGCGATTATCATGTATATGTATGTGTAGATGGGGCGGGTCTGGGGTTAGGCCGTGCCGCGCACGCGCGATTGGGACGATTGGGAGGAAGGCGATAGATTTCTCAAGCTTTGCTTCGGCGGCCTCGCTTCGAGATATCAAGATAACCCAAACCGACTCCGCGACCGCCCGGGAACTACTCGTATCAGGTCAATTAATTGTACAGTTGCATAGTCTGCTATATAGTACATGTAAGTGCACCGATTAGAGCTGAAAAGACATTTAGTTTTGTGTTTTTCGGTGTTTTGCGTTATCAAACGATAGCTAACGAATGGGTTATTTGAACAGATAATCGTAACTACACGATGAGCTTTTTCTCCGAACTGTGGGACTCGATTTTCACTCCCGGAACCACACCAGTTCTGGTGAAAGCCACTCATTACTCATTTGGTGCGCTTCTTGTCTGCCTTGTTGTGTTAGCTTTCTCAACATGGAACAAGCATTTTTTCTTCCTTTCCATCATTGCTGGCTTTTTGTGGGGTGCGATTACTTGGTTTATTTCTGAACTTGAGAACTTGAAGGCGCTTGAGGCAAAGCAGAACGCACCTGTTACGAAGGAGGTCGAGGGAACTGAGAAGAAGCGGGAGGAAGTGGAGGAGGTTAAGAAGGATAAGTAGATTTTTACAAAAATACTCAGTGAGAGCTAAGTTATGATTGGCGCGTGTGTACAGTACAGTTGATAATTGGTTATAACTACATATAGCATGAGCATATTATTATAAGGAGGAAAGCCTTTTTTTTTTTTGATGTGGAAAGTAGATGACATGTGGTGCATGTATATATATATATATATATAATAGCAAGGCGAGTTCTAAAGAAGTAACTGTTTGCGAATCAAATTATTATTTTACAAACACAAAATCCAGACTTTTTCTTTCCTACTCCAAACCTAACGAACAAGTGCATGCATTACAGATTCCTCTCCATTTTGTGAATCCAATTGATCAGTGAACGGCTTATTAGTTGCAGCCCTAGCCTTCTCAAGCGGGATTTCCAACTCATGTAGTGCTCTCTCGGCTACTTCCAGTGCTGCAGGCGGAAGACCTGCGAGTTTGGCGACATGGATACCGTGAGACCGACGATTAATTCCTCGTCGTATTTTATGGTCAAAAAATTGACCTCCCTCTCCGTCATCGACAAGGTCTGTGCAGTAGCACGCTGCATGTGGCATATCCTGAATCATGTCTGCGAGGTCGTGAAAATGAGTCGCAAAAAGCGTCAGAGATTTGTTGACATGGTACAAATGATACATCGCACTGTACGCAATCGCAAGACCCTCAATAGGCGTAGTTCCACGACCAATTTCATCCATGATCACCAGTGACCTTGGCGTAGCTTGTTTGAGAATCGTCGCTGTCTCAAGCATTTCAACCATAAACGTTGACTCGTCGCGATACAGATTATCAGCAGATCCTACTCGACTAAAGATCCTATCCACAGTACCCAGCTCCCCAAACTCGGCTGGAATAAATGAGCCTACTTGAGCGAGAATACTGATAAGCGCATTCTGTCGCAAGAACGTACTCTTGCCTCCCATATTGGGTCTGCAAAAAAGTTAGTTACAGCTGAGTCTCGCGCAGTTCAGTGTAATACGCACCCTGTAATGAGCCAAGCACGCTCTTTTTCATTCAAAAAGCAATCATTCGGCACAAACGACACTCCTTTCTGTCGCAAACCTTGCTCCACTGTCGCATGACGCCCGCCAATGACATGATGTTTGACGCCATCGTGGACAACAGGTCGAGTAAAGTGCCTCTCATTTGCAATCGTTGCAAACGAGCATGCTACATCAAGCTCATCAAGAGTGCGAGCATTCTGTCGAATTGCTGACATGTGTAACACAACCTAGCATGTAAGTCACCAAGTAAAGTAAAGGTATTATAAGACTTACGTCCTTCCGAACATCCTGGAAAATCTTTCGCTCTTCCATTCGGATCATCATCTTGTGAGAATCAATCTTACTACCCACGATTGTCCATCTCTGTGAAACCTATTAGTAGCTGTTTCTCGGTGGGAATCCAAAGGTACGTACATCCAGATGATATGATCGTGTGCTTTTTCGTGAAATGATACAGCGAGCTTCGGTATTTCCGTACTCCGTCTCAATCGACTCAAATTTCTCAATATCCTTTCCTGATGCATGTACGTAAAACCCGATTCCAGGAGCCCATCGCAAATCGACAGTCGGAGCATCAAGTTTCTTCTTCAGATCGCGTTCCATAGCGTCTCGTTCTTTGATCGAGTCTTCGATAGACTTATGCAGCTTTAAAAGCGTCCGTGAGGCATCTCGTTTCATTATCTCGATCGTCTCAATAGGTGCTCCTTTTCGTGTTTGAGATTTACTCTTCTTTTTTTGCGGAACAGGCGCTGCAGACGAATTTCGACTTACGTCACCAACTCCACTTTTGTTTTCAAGCTCAGTCACCGCATCAGATAGTCGTCTTTCTTCCTCAGAGATATACCGAATAACCATCTCTTGGTCAAACGTTTTGGCGATTCGCTTCTCAAGAGAATGCAAATCTTTAAGTTGTCCAAGAACGCGACTAAGAGCACTTACTGCAACAGGCTTGCTATCTCCGTGCTCTGAAATATAAGACTCAAACAAAGTCTTGAGATTGTCTGTATTTTGAATGGACTGCAACAATGCAATCATATCTTCGGCGTCACCTCGCCCCAGAGCAAGACGTTGTACAGCACGGTGAGAATCATGTGTACGTTTCAAATAAAGCGTAACCATTTGATGAAGATGAGCGTCGTTCACAAGAGTTTCAACCAGGTCCTGTCGCTGGTAAATAAGCGGTAACGATGTCGTCGGTGAACCTGCGCTTTTGGTTAGTAGTTATAGTGTGACTGTATTGAAATTTCGTCGTACATAGCCAGTCTGAAAGCAGCCGCGTTCCGGACTTTGTCACTGTTCGCCTAACAGTGTTGAGCAAGCTACCGCTCGTAAGCTGGTCGCGTAGCGTCCTTTTGATTTCCAAAGCGCGCAGAGAGTTTGCGTCTATAAGCATATTATCAACTGGGACTCTTCGTATCGGCACTTGCACTTTGATCACGGCACCGGGCAATTTCTCCTTCACATAGTTAAGCAACACGTTGCAAGCGCCCAACTCTTCAACATTGAGAGACTTGACAGAATCTGTACTAAAATCGTGAACTTCAAAAAAATCTTTCCAAGTATCAGCAAACACAGATTGATGCTGCGCGTTAATATTCTCATCCTCGGTAGCGAGCTCAACCGACTCGCTGATGTCCGCACTGAAGCTGTCGTATGTAATAAAATATTGCTGCTCTTCAATCGCGCGATATAGTCTCGCCGCGTGGCGGTTTGAGTCTTTCAGCGATTTGTCCAGAAGAATCTCGCTTGGAGCGACTCGTGCAAGATCGCTTGCAATATTACTGCCTGTACTTGTCTGAGTAAAGAAATCTCCAGTAGAAAAGTCAAGCCATGCAAGGCCTATACTGAATCTCTCTTTATCGACGTCGTCAACGCCGTCGGAATGCGTTCCATCTTGGCTGGACGCAAGTGGACGCAGAGACACAGCGAGAAGAAAGTTGTTTTGAGTCGTATCCATAAACTTTTCGTCTATCAACGTTCCAGGCGTGATAATACGACACACTTTTCGTATAAACATGTTTGACGACTTTCCTTCTTTCCCAACAGCCACCTTGGTATCCATGAAATCTTCCGGATTGACAAGATTTCTAGCCATTGCAGTTTGCTGCATATCTACATTCTTGGCGTAGACATTTGGAAATTCCTCACTAATTGCAACATACTTTTGAAGATCTTGAACAAGCACTTTCAGATATCTGTCAAGATGCATGAACGGAAACCCAGCCATCGAAACTGGACCATGTACTGTGATCTTCTTAGCAAGCCGCAAGTTGAGCAACGGAGCAAATTCGTCGGCTTGATGAAAGTACAGCTAGATATTTAGCACTGAATCTGAGACTGAAACAAGCTCTTCTTACCTCGTAAAACGAACCAACCCGTGTAAGCAGCACGCAATTCGGCAGCCTCTCCATATTTTCTTTCGCTTGTTGAAGGACTGTGGGGTACGTCTTGAACTGTTCATTCTCATCTGATATGGACGCCAGTTCTTCAATATTAAGCTCGTCAATCTCGCCAATAAATCCCTGTGGTAACTTGTCTTCGGTATCCGGCCCAGATTTACTTCGTTTCTTGGAAACGGCAACGCGCTTCCTCGTCACTGGTTTCACGTCCGCATCTTTCTTCCTCCGCGTTCGCCGTTTCTTCTCAGGCTCTCCTGCCTCCTCTACTACTGAAGCCTCTGTCGTATACTGTCTCCGTAATTGTGTGCTATTCAAGGTTACCTGTCGGCAGAAAACCCGCTCGTAGCTTCTGTTGTCGTGAATCTGTCGCTGTATCGAGCGTGATCGAGAGCAACGAACTAGCCCGTGTCTCAGCTGCGTCACGGCAACGCTACCAGACAACGCTCGCATACTGGCCGTGAACAATACCAATCCAATGAATCCAACCCGGCATACGAGAGTGCTATCTTAACTATGCGATTGAGAAAGATCGCCGCGGGTGTTGCGTGTGTTTTGTATACGCGTGGATGTCGCGTTTCGACGCGTCCAAAACTCCCAACGTGTCCGCCCCGCGGAGTTTACGTTTTTTTTTTCTGGTCGTGGACGCGTCTGTCTCGAGTACTAGTAAAAAGCACAGAAGAACGAGCGTGATGCTGCCCACGCCTTCAATTCTACACGTCGACGGCGATCGCGTGTACGAGCCAGCAGAGGATTCGTTTGTTCTTCTGGATGCGCTGGAAAGCGAGTTGCCGTTCATCTCGACGCGGTTTGGTCTCGATTCGATCGCCAAATATGGGTCGCCAATTGTCATGGAACTCGGAAGTGGTAGTGGAGTCGTGTCTACTTTCATGCATGTAAACATATTACCTGCCGGGCTTTTTCTTGCGTCGGATATCAACCCGCACGCGTGCTCGACTACGCTTGAAACGTCACGGAAAAACGGCGGATCACGGTATTTTGAAGCGCTGAGAACCAGTCTCTGGGACGGAGTTCGGCCGCAAAGTGTTGATGTGCTTTTATTCAATCCACCATACGTTCCACATGAAACTGTACCACAAAGAAACGATGTCGACGCCGAAGATGACGATTGGCTGGATTTCGCGTTGCTTGGAGGAAAAGATGGAATGGAAGTTACGCAGATCGTACTTGACGGTCTGGACGAGATATTACATCCGGTACGTGGAATGGCGTATATTCTGTTTTGCAAACGGAATAATCCGGAGCTAGTTGCAGAGAAGATGAGAAACTCGGGGTGGGATGTCGTCGTCGTTACAGAGCGCAAAGTTCGATGGGAAATTCTGTCGATTCTCAGGTTCAAACGAGCTTAACTTTTCCTCTTTGTATTCTTTGGTTTCGCAATTGCTTGCATGCATCTTTTGGAGTTTTTCTTTTCTATAGGGTCAATCATGAATATTCATAAGTTAACGAATTTCATTGTACTCGCTGTTCACAAAAACTCAAACTAAACAAAACGGCAATAGGCGCTTTTATATACTTGCCCGCCATACAATAACGACGACAACACGAAACCGCCTCACAAACGAACAAGCTTCATCAATGCTTAAAAACAAAAAGATAAGACCAACACAATAAAACTGACTACCTGCAATTTATGCAAAAATATCCGCGTACACTTCGTCCTCGAGTGCTTTAAAATCCGGCTCACCGAGAGCGTAGTCACGTTCGTAACTCGTGATGCTCAACTGGCTGAAGAATGGTTTGAGCTCATTCATACTGGCGACTTTCTGACCCGTCAGAATAGGCGACCGCTTCGCCTTGTCTGTAAGCGACCGACTGCTTGGATCGACGCCCATCTTCGTACTCATTGGCGTGCCCATCAGAAGTGACAGACGATCAATCAATGGAAGTGGAGTAGCTTGGTTACTCGGGAACGCAGCTTCGATGCTATCGCGGATGAAGAGCCAGTAATGCCTGCAGAATTTGTTAGTTTCCAATACCGACCACACCATTCACATAAAGTACTTACAGTTGGAACTCCTCAGCGCCCAAAACCAAAACACTATCCAACAACTTTGCCGCAGCAAATACACCTTGCAATTTCTCCGCCTTCAAGCTGTTGGGATCGTCATTCGTCAGTTGTGAAAACACCGACATAAGTTCTGTATAAATGAACGTCCAAAACGGTGGTAGGTGAACAGGCGAAGTTCGCAAAATAAGAGCACGTAGACACAAAAACACGTCTGCGCGAATCGAGTCTGCAACTGACGAACTTACGAGCTCCGAAAGCTTATCCAGAGTCTCCTTTAAGTTGACCAAAAACTGATCTTTCTCACCACACATGTACGCAAAAGCAACACGACGCAAGTTCAAACGACGCGCAACAGACTCCTGATCGGACCACCCAAAGAGAACGTTCGTGTTTGACGAATGTGCTGAAACACGCGAAATCAAATCTGGAACACGCTCCTTGTCGTTGTTGAGCCACATACGAATCACACTGCGCCACTTTGGCAGCAACGAGTCGTTGATTGTGAAAAATCGATTGTCGTAAAACGCATCAGTCACAGACACCTTCCATGCCTTCTGTGTGTTTGGTATCCGCTCAGTTTGGTACAGAACCTCAAGAAGCGTAGCCGATGCATTACCTGGGAACTGCTTTGACTTGAGCGCAGGACCGATCACGCTGGTACCAATGATGGTGCATGCAACCGACACTCGATCCGAGTCAAGCAGCACTTTCTGCAGGTTTGGTACGACTCGAGCAAGCGCACGCCAAAGCTCCTCCTGCGATACCTTTGGTCGTGATCCAGAAGTCGAAATAGCATCGGCTTTCTCCATAGTCAACGCTGTCAGTGTAGCAAATGACGACTGCGAGTGCAACGTAGACTGATGAGCAAGAGTAGCCGAAGATGCCGAAGTTGCAATAGATGCAGACGCAACAGAAGGCGACGGTGTGCTATCGAGTTCCTTGTCCGGTGTAGAAGCATCAGGAGTAGAAGCACCGCCAGTCACCTGTCGAGAAGCAACAGAAGAGTTCAAGAGCTTCAGAAATACATCACCCAAATCCTTGCGCAGACGTCGCTGCTCGCCGTAATTGGTCTGATCAACCTTGCTGCCAATCACAGATGTGAATACAAGGATATTCGGAAGCAAGTGACGGTACAAGCCAATGTTCGCATACGCGTCTCTGGCAAACGCCATACAGTCAATCCAAATCTCCTCGATCGCATCGTTCTCAAGCGACGTAACGTAATCCACAAGGAACTCTGCAAGCTGGATATCAGACAAATCAGTAGTAAGCGACGAACGAGCCGACTGTTCGAGCACCGCAGGGTTGACGCGACTGTACAAAGCATTCAAGATGTACGGCAACGTCAATTTAGGACGTGAACCATCCAGCACATGCAGCAATCTAAACACTGGTGTAATGCGGTGCAAATCAATCAGCGTTTCAAGCGACTCAAGAGTCTCTGACATGTAAAGACGTTCGAGAATGCGACGAGCGCGATACTTCACTCGCGAAGATATATACATAAAAGACTCGTTTGACGCAGTATCGTAGTGCCCGTTACGAGCGATCTCCTCGCCCCAGAGCCAGATGGAATGGCAAATCTTGATACAGTCTTGGAAGCACAGCAGCACGGTGAGTCGATTGTTGGCAGCTGCACTTCGAGCTTGTGGCGACTCTACCGAGAAAACACCAGAGATAACAGTGCCGAAAAATCCAGGCTCGGACGAGTTCTTAGGGTTTGTGGACTTCGACTCCTCGTCAATCAGTTTGGAGTGCGCCGCACCCATCAGATGCTCGAGACCGTGCATCAGAGCAAAAAGAGCGCCTTCCGAGCCGGTGTGAGTAGACGACGACTTGACTGTATACACGAGCTTCAGATCATCAAAAGTCTTTTTGATCCGTGTGCAGAAGCACTCCACGAATGGAATCAAGATCTGGAAAAGCACATCTGAAAAGAACGGAAGACAATCAATGAGGAACTTCACCCATGAATCCAAAACAGGCTGATTTTCATCGCAAGACAATCCATCAATTATACACTGAACCAAACTCGACGTCGGTGATCGTGATGGCAACATCAGTCCATCAGTTGCACTCTGAAGATCAACAGACTCTCGAAGCTTCAAAACACTATCAGGATGGATACGCGAGTTGTCAAGATTCCGAGTGTTGCCATAGTTTACCTTCAGCGTACGGAATAGCACGTCAAGAATAAGAGTCTGAGTGTAAATGTCGTTGCGATAAGTAGATGAGGACAAACGTGCTGTCAATGCTTGCTCAACGGCCAGTTCTGGTGAGAACGGCTTTTCGGGGTTAGTCAAGATAACGCCAAGCAGCTGCAAAGCACCACGCAAAACTTTCGACAAGCTTTCTTGCAACTGAGGCGAACTATCGGCTGGAATGTCGTACTTGAGCGTCCGCAGAATCACGCGAATGAAGAATCCACGATACGACGGATCACCATCTTCAAGGCCAATGTGCTGCAATAGATTGCTCCGTGAAGCGTCAACGCTAATCATATCGGTGCCGAGCGACGCGCAAAGACTTGCGGGGCCCATGGCGAGAATGTTTGTAAGTGTCTTCAAATAGTAAAGGAAGAGCTCCAAATCGTCGTCTTCACCAAATGAGTACTCTTGGCGTCTGAGGAAAGGCAGCTTCAAGATGCGCGATACAAGGATACCATACAATCTATTCGTCGTTGAAGTCGCGCCCAGCATTTCAAGCCACGCAAGAGCAACTGAACGGAGCGGCGAATATTTGTTTTCCAGTGAATCAAGCATTAGTAATAATGGACGCGTGAGAATGGCCTCAAAGTTCGCGTAGTCAACACTGTGCGCCCAGAGATTAATGAACGCATATCCTGCACTTGGCTTCGAATGAGCGTCAGCAACAAGATTCGAAATCGCGGCCTCAATTTTGTGATCTTTGCATTTGCTTTGAAGATCCCACAACGAAGTTACAGACTCAACGTGGAAACGACCAGTAGGCGAGCTGAGATAACCCCAGTGCAGCTCTGTGAAATTGCGAATCGATATATCGACTTCCTGGCGCTGCATTCCGTTTTTTTCAATCACGACACCAAGCAATCGAGTAGCACCGTAGAGAACCTCAAATGGCACTTCAGTCTTGGGCGTCAGACCAAGAAGCGCCTTTGTCATAGGCTCGTGTCGCCATGTTGCCTCTCCTGGAATCTTGGTGAGAAGCGAAACCGCAAGCAACGAAATGTCTCCTGCGTCTTCGCTTAAACTTGTTAATCTTGAAGTGACTAGCTCGGCAGTCGCATCAAGCAAGAGCCATGTGATAGTTGCAGGCAGGAAAGGAGGAGCGGACGATTCTTCGCCATTTGCGCGAGCGTAATACTGTGTGATTTTGTCGGTGAGATACTCTGGATCAAACTCAAAGAGCTCGGACTTTGAAGTCTGCGCAAACGCGCGAGGAGGAAGTATGTCGAGAATTTCCCTGGCAAGCGCGAGCCAAACAGTGGTGTCGATCGAAGGATCGTTTTTGCGCAAAACAAAGAGAGACAGGAGAATGAGAGGCAAGTGAACAATAATCATTTCCTCTTCCCGGACGTTGAATGTTCTGATAATGAACAGAAGCAATTCGAGATCGTGATCTTTGTTGACCAGCTTGAACCCATCTGCCCAGATACTGGATGCCTCGACACCATCGAAAAATGCGCTCGCACTACGAAGAAGCTCTTGGTAATCGGCATCAGATTTGGTCTCGTTCTTGAAGCGGCGCACACTGCGAACAACAGGCATGAGAATGTCAGGGACGATGACTCCGCCAACCTCCCATCGATCCATCAGACTAAGCGCGATCCTGAAGGGACGGGCACGAGCAACAGGATCACTCGAAGTACTGTTGATAAGTTCAAGCAAACCGCTAACAAGAGGCACCATGCCGTACTTGCGGAAATACTCTGATCGGCTGAGGACAGGCGCGTTTGAGGGATGATCAGGAGATGGCTCGGGACCTAGCAGCCACGTCCAAAGACGACGGTTGAGCGACATATCTCTGCGGAGCACAACGGACGAAGCCGAGACCAAGAGAAGCATGAGATCATGCGGTGCAACGAACTTTTGCAGAATTCCGCTTTGAAGCTGTAGGTTGCGAACAAGTAGTTCAAGAAAGGCTCGCTGGACAAGCATCTGTTCGTCTTCGAGACCCTTTCCGAGAGCACGTACAATGAGTCCTGGCTCAGGATCGACCGTAGCCAAGATTTCTTCTGGAAGCTCCTTGATGAGTTGTTCTTTCGTTTTGTCAGCAGAAACATTGTTGAGCACGGGCAAGCGACGACCAGCGTAGATGATGGCACCAAGACGACGATCGGCGGAGCTGAGAGTGACAAGGTAGAAGCACTGCCAAAAGTACTTGTCGTCGCCGATGTGGGCGCGGAAACTGTCGATCAGAACCAAGGTTGCGTTGAAGGACTCGCTTGTTTCGTCATCGATGCCGGGCAAAAGCGAGAGGAGAAGTGGCCGCAGGATTGGCCGCAGAGACGCCGCATCGAGTGGGAGGATGTAAGTTTCCATGATGTGAAGCAAATGCGGCTGCAATTGAGATCAGATGGGATGCAATCGTGGTGGAAACAATATAAAAGTACGTACCTTGACGTTGATGCTGGCGTAAGCCATCAAAGGCAGAAGACCAGGGATCCAGACATTGAGCTCGCGGCCCAGGGTCTCGCGCTAGAGAGAAAGAGTTAAGGACTGTATGAGCACAGTGCAAACACAGATACATACACCCAGCATGCCGAAGATGTAGCCATAGAGTTCGAGGGCCTTTTGATGGACACCGGACGGAAGATCGGGCTGGAGAGATTGGGCGAGTCTGTTGGCAATGATTGAGGCGTATGGGACTTGCTCTGCAGTATGCGATTGAAGTGCCTGCATGAAGAAGAAGTTGATCAAGGTCAGCTGGTGATGGAAAAGATGGGTCGCGTGCGACGCGCGCGGGCGAGCGAGGGAAGACGAACCCGGAGGAGTTTTCCGAGGAAGGCGATGTAGTCAGCCCATTCCTGGACGCTCTCAAAAAGCGCAAGCGCTCGGTCTATGCTTGCGGCATAGCGTTTGTACTTTGGATCTTTCTTGCGGGCGGCTGGAAGGAGAGGCATGAGTTAGCGGCGGGAAGAGGCGCAGGACTTGCGAGAGCCGAGCAGGCGCAGCACGCGGAACACGCTGGGCATGCTGAGCATGCTGAGCATGCTGAGCACGCTGAGCAAGATGCGAGTGGATGTGCAACGTACAGTCATCTGATTTGGAGAGAATGAAAGGCAGCGGCGAGATCGTCTGCAGAATGGACGAGGTGGAGGGGGCGGAGGGCGCCATTGGAGCGGCGGAGATGTGCGCGGGGAGAGGCGATCAGAGCGAAGAGGAGCGGACGCGCGAGAACGCGGGGGGCATCTGGCGGAGACGGCAAAAACAGCAAAAACAGCAAAAACAGCAGCACAGAAAGAGCGATTGGAGCGATTGGAGCGATTGGAGCGCGCGGCAGTCTGGTCAGTCACGCTCGTCGCAGCGGAGTCAGCGGCGTCCTTAAACTGCTCCAAAGCCGTGATGGACGGACATCACCCTAATCGCCCCGCCTGCGCCGGGTAACCGCCGCAGCACAACCCGCCACGCTTATCAGCCCCGCTGACTCAGCGCTGACTCCCGCATCGCACCTGTGCTGCACCCGGTCGCACGCGGTCGCACGCGGTCGCACGCGCGCTGTCGCACGCCGTGCTCGTGCTCGCGCGACCTCCGGTCCGCTCGAACAGCTCGCTCGTCTCGGCCGGGCGCTTCTGTCTACTCGCCCGTCCGTCGCCGTGGTGCGTCCGCCACTCCATCGGCAGTCCAGAAAGCTACGAGTCCTGCCTCTGCAGTTCGTAAAAGCCAGCCGGTTTGCATCCGCCCATCTCGGCTCATCTCCCGCCATTATCCGATCCTGGTCATAATTGTCAGATCTGCGCGTCCGCTCCGTCGGATTTGCCGCGCATGGGCGCATCGCCGGGGTTGGGGCTCGCCTCGCCCCACGGAACTTGGCTTTTCCTTCCTCGAAACATCTCGTTCCTACGTTTCTCGTCCACCTCGTATTCCCAACTGTAATCCTCGTCACGTCCTGTTCTCATTCTCTCATTCAAAATTACATTCTACGCTGGCCCGGTCTTCCTCTTGCTGCGCTGCTCCTCCTCCGCGTCTCTTCTGCCTTGGGTCATTGCTTTCGCCACCATGTCCGCTGTTGACTCCACCACTCGCAGATGAAGATCCCTAGTTTACCGCAAGAATGATGGCTTCACCCGTCCCTGTCCAGGACGTGCTATCTCAGTCTGCCGTCGACCGTCAAAGGTTGGCAGTAACGGCAGCAACCGAGCCATCTGTCGCTGTGCAGGAGGACTCCATTGACGTCGTTGACGACTACATCCTAACTCCCGACGCCATCGACGGCAACGTCGCTTCTGCTGCTTCGTCCCGCGCAACTTCTCCTTCTCTCTCATCATCGGCCGGCTCTTCGGCGCTCGTATCATCCGGCACTACCCCGTCTGACAAGTCTTTCCCTCCGCAGCCACCCCTCTCGGTGCCGGATATCATTGGCCTCTCCAAGGGCTTTCCCATCCGCCTGCAATCGCACGCCACCACCGCTCTATCATCATACTCAGTCGCACCCAACACATCAAGTGTCTCATCGACTTCCACTTCGCTCACATCAACCGCCAGCACCGGCATATCCACATCTCTTGCATCTTCCGCTTCATCTGCCCCTCCCCTCAAATTCGAGTCGCCAGATGGCCGCCCTTCCGCTATCCTCGAGCCACCTGTCGCTCCCGCCCCTCCTGTCTCTACTCCGCAGAAGCAGGTGAAAGGACAACCTTTGCAAGCAGTTGCATCAGGAACCCCAGACATCAAGTCTATTCTCGGCCGAATCCTTCAAGAGAACGACCCACGCCACCGGCAAGTCTCGACGACTTTCAACAACTCCTTTATCGAAACAGACGTTGACGCTGATGCAATAACCGTGTTTGACGACTACAATGTCGACGACGTCGATGAGTCGAGCGATTGCGACGACATGGAGCGCTTTTTGGCGCAAAAGAAACAGTACTTTGTCCTGTCGAACGCTGGCAAGCCTGTATTCTCCATGCATGGCTCCGACGATCTCATTTCCGCGCACATGGCTATCATTCAAGCTCTGGTCTCCGGTTTCGAGCCATCCGACGATATTTATGACTCTACTTCTGATCAACTGCGGTTTTTTACCGCCGGCTCAACTTCCTTTGCTGTGATTGTTGAAGACCCTCTTATTCTGGTCGCAGTCTCAAAACTAGGCGAAACGGAAGGGCAGCTGCGAACTCAGCTTGATGCTCTACACACGCAGCTCTTATCTGCTCTCACCAAAGCCCAAATTTTGAAGGTTTTCAAGGGACGCACCAATTTCGATCTTCGGAGACTTCTAGGTGGTACGTATCTTCCGTTTCGTATGCTGCTTCCTCCCTCTGACGTTCCGCAGGCGCCGAAACATTCCTACGGTCACTCACGCGTGAGATGGCATTTGGTTCACCCTCCATCCTGCTTAATGCTATCGAGTGCTTGCGACTACGAAACAGTGTTCGGGACAAAATCAACTCAGCATTGCTAAAGGGCCGATCACCGTCACTTCTCTACGGCTTACTTGTTGCAGATGGTCGGCTGGTTAGTGTCATCAGACCAAAACGACACAGCTTACATCCACCTGGTGAGTAGCTCTGCCTTTGTTTTTTTTTCATTAATGTCCTTAGTAGGGTAGCGGCTTATCGTTTACTCTAGATCTTCAGGTAATTTTTAGCATGCTTTTCCACAACAATACCTTCCACGACGGCCGTGAACATTGGATTCCAATTTGTTTACCAAAGTTTAACAACCGAGGTTTCTTGCATGCGTACATTGTATTTTTTCGGCCAAAGGTTGCGCTGGTACTCATCAGTGCCAACCGCGACTCGTTCTACGAGCTGCGCAAATCGAAAGAAGACACGCTTGAGAATCTCCTTGAAGAAAATTGTATTCATCCCATCGACGTCGCTGTGAAGCTTGTGCGTTACCGTACTGCGGATATTGGCGCGCCTGCTATTCAACACTTTCTATACAAGTCGCGATCGAATGTACAGTTCACAATGTCGAATTACGAGCCGCATTTCCCCGATCGTGAGTCCCAGCACGAGCTGATGTGCTTATACCGACGTCTCCACGCTGCTATTCATACAAAACACACGCATCTCAAGGTACTTTACGTTAGTCGGGGCAGTACAATCGCACTGGCGTGGGCGACTCATCAGTTTGAAATTTACTGTGTTGCGGGCGCCCAGACGCCGAAGGCTGTTCTTTCGCGCGGAATGGATATGATATTGGCGTGGGTCAAACGTGAAGAAAGCAGACTTTTTATCTCCAACGGTGCTGTAAGTGGCCTTTCTTATTCCTCTAAGGATTTGTTTTCCATGACCTCATTCGCCATATACACATGACCCCCTTCTTTTATCTGTTTGTTTTGGTTTATTATAGATTGTATTTTACTCTGTGGCGTTTGTGTTGCTTTCATGTTTTTTCTGTTAGCATTGACAGTGTACTGTCACTGCTCTGTGCAAAGAAAAGTTGCTACTTTAGTGCTTTACAGGGATTTTGTTTGTTTGTTCCAGAGGACACGCAGGGATGGGCGGACATCGAATTTTTGGGTTTTGTTTAGATCGTCATCATCTAATGTATTTCATTCCGCATTATGTCTCAACGCCCGTCCGCGTCTATGCTTCTCTGTTTATGCGTGTGTGTCTGTGTGTGTCTGTGTGTGTGTGTGTGTGTGTGTGTGTGTGCGTATGGGTGCGTGTGTCAGCATTTCCTTTCTCCGAGTGCGACATTAAGCTGATCAAATTGATTAATTTCTTCAGGTTTTTTGATGTTTACCGCTATCTTTGTCGGAGTTCGAATCTACGACATGTGCGCCTTTTCCGCACCACATCACGATACTCAATCACCGTATAGGCGACAACAACGACGGCGGCATCTATGGCGACAGAGCGGATTCAAATTTTACTCCAGCTACGCAACCTGTGCTAGAATTCTACGATTCAATCATTATCCACATCACAGCCAGTCACTCCTCATGTTTTTGGTTTAACTTTAGTATGTCATTTTGTTTTCGTTTTTGTTCTCAGTTTTGTATAATCAAGGGGATGTGTTTCTCTGTGGCTTTTGCGCTTTATAGACTGTTTATGGGGTGGTTTGCATGGTGTTTTTGTTTACTTTCGACTTGTTGGTTTTTCATCTTTCGATTCAAACTATCATGTTTGGGGAATGCTCTTCATCAAGCGCGTTCGCTCAATCATCGGACTCAAAAATCCACATGTATATAGTTATCAAATGTTTAGAACGTACATCGATGGTGTAGTGCGTTTATCATATGCCTAATGGTAGGAAGACATTTGTCTATGCAGTGGTTGCTGCGATGCTGTGTCAAGCGCTAGTGTATACATATTGTATGCCTTGCTTGTCACCGGAATTGATACGCACCACTAAAACGAAGGAACTGAAGAAAAAACTGTCCATTTAAGAGTTGAAGGGAACATGTGCAGTTTGGCACACTTGATTGACATGACATATGTACGCATGTAAACAGTGAATCCTGAAAGAAAATATAACCAGATAGAAAACCTATCAGTAGTTATTTACCGGCAAAAGATGTTGTCTATAGAGGGTGGTGGTGCTGTTAGGGCTGGACACGAGCAATGCCGTATCCGTCTGTCCGTCTGGTCCTTAGCGGATACGGATACGGATAACGGTCTCGTGGTTTTCTGGTGAATACGGATACAGAAATTCTGTATCCGTGAGCTATCCATGAAGCATCCATGTGGGGCATTGATAGTGCCGTAAGCTGTGCACATACTAGTATGTAGATACGTATTTGATCCTAGTATAGTACCCGCCTCTTAACTGGCACTGGTGCAGTAGAGAGGGCTCATAATATGACATATATGCCGGTGGATTGGATATAATCTGTAATCTGTATTGGGTATTATAAATTCCTCCATGGAGTTTCAAAAGTGCTCGATCCGCGAGCCTGTTGTCATTCAGAAAGCTCAGCCCGCATCGCAATCTTCGTTCAAGCCGTCATCTGTGATCAACACAACCACGCAAGCCCGGCCCATTTCGCAAACCGTCTATATAAAGTCCCCCTCGCCCACATTTCCTCTTTTCCTCCTGTTCTTTTCTTCTCTACTCACAGGACAGGGCGACCACATATCCCACCACCGATTTGAACGCGGTTGGTTTCACAACGATGCATTCGATCATAGAGCTTGCATCTACCAGTGATATAACGCGACATGATTATGGAGCATCCCATTCGATGGTGGTTGTTCGCAGCATCCCTGCCGACGCAAGTTACATCCCTCGTCGGCAGCTTTCGCGGGGCGGTTCTTTGGTGAGTAGGAGTCTCACAGTACCTATTGAGGGTTCTTCCGCCGGAACAAAAGAACAGAAAAACAAGGCCACCGTAGTCGTAGATTATATTCTAGTTAGCTATATTCTTCTTCTTGTATATAATATTAACGCAATATGATGTTGAATTACCCATAATGCCTGGTATTGATCGATTAGAACTATGTTGAGTTCGTCGCGATCGAGTAACGCGTCTCCGTGCCCATTGCGGCTGTTGCGAACGAACAGGCAAGTTTTGAGCTCCTCAGTGATTTCTGTTTCACATTTCGTTTCTATTGAGATTAGACTAGGATGAACTATACACAGGTTTATTGATTATTTATCATCATCTATTTATGCGGTCTGCAAAACTTTGTCTCGCTGGTGCAAGGTTTGACACGATGCTGTTTCTCTCGCCATGTATTTGATCTCCACTTCCGACATCACACCAACCATGTATATCATTTCAACAATACATCACGCTAACTGCAACTTCTAGTGCTACGGCATTCATGCGAATGATTTTAAGAAATGTGATGGTTCACAAAAGTGAGGAAAGTTATCACCGAAACAGTATCTACTGTGTCTTTGATCACATCTTTTGCTTTCCGTCGCTGTACGCTATGTTGCTCCGTGGTTTACGATTTTATCACTGTTTCCACCATTAATAGTGACGTCACAGCAGCTTTTGCTTTGATAACTAACATCGCCTTTACAGAATCCATGCAAGTGATATAAAAACGTGTGAAGATATGAATGTGCAGCCATTGAGGTGGATGTACTTTACATCTGTTTTGTTCTTGTGATCATTGACCATGTCACCATTTGTCACGAGTGCCGCCAAACTACGGTACTCGCCTCGTGATGCAACATTTTATCACTCTTTCCACCACATTGATCTATAAATATTCATTATATCACACCAATTGGTTACAAGAGCGATGAGAATTACAAAAGGTGATGAGAAAATGATATAAATTTCCACCACATTGATCTATAAATATTCATTATATCACACCAGTTGGTTACAAGAGCGATGAGAATTACGAAAGGTGATGAGAAAATGGTATAAATTACCTGGCTCTTGCCGCTTCTCCTCATTTTTGTTTCTCCCCTCTTTCGTTTTCTCCCCACCGTTCTCTTCGCCTCATCTCCACACCTCAAACTTTTCAGCACACTTTCGCTCTTACATCACACTTGCTTTCAACAACACTTACTATCAACTACCACTCATTCTCACCTCACAATGAAGTTCATCAACATCGTTAGGCTTTTCGTTGCCGCAGCCTGCGCCGCCGACGCTGCGCCTATCCCCTTTCGCAACTCGACCACTGTTGCACCTTTTGTGAATGCAACTCAGATTCAGTTGCCGATCAACGATACCGTTTCCAATAACCGCGACGAGCAGGTCACGACTTCTGAATTCAATCCCCACCATGACGTTTCTCACTCATCGGAAGAGAATGCGCGTTTGCCGTTTGTTGATCTTGGATATGCTGTTCATCGCGCTACATCTTATAATCGTGCCGGTGATTACTACGTTTTTAAAAATATTCGATACGCTGCACCCCCGATCGAAGACCTCAGATTCGAGCCTCCTCAAGATCCTCTTGTCGAGTCGGATGTGAATACCGGCAGCGATGGACACATGTGCATGCAAGCTGGTAAGCCCGAGATGCTTATTTCGATTCCGGGTATCGAATTTCCAGACTTTTCTGGACGTGAAAATCAGGACGAAGACTGTTTGTTCTTGGACGTCGTGGTGCCGGCCAAGGTCTTTGCTGATTATCTCGCCGATAACAGCGAGACGTTTTCCATCCAGAATGGTACACAGCAGGACGACATCGACGGTGAGGTGACCGTCAGCAGCAGCCGCCCGCTTCCACTCTTTAACTTTAGTGAAGAGGGGAACCCGGTTATGGTCTGGATTCACGGTGGAAGCTTTACGTACGGCGCGAAGGATGGCTTTTACAATCCTCATGGCCTGATGGAAGTCGCCGATAATCGAATGATCTATGTTGCCATGAATTACCGTCTCGGTCCGTTCGGATTCCTTGGCGGCAAGTCTATGCGCGAGCGCGGCTCCTCAAACTTGGGGTTGCTTGACCAGCGCAAGGCTCTCGACTGGGTGCATACCCACATTCACAAATTTGGCGGTGATGCCGCTCAGGTCACTGTGATGGGTGACAATGCAGGCGCAGCCTCGATTCTTCATCATATCACGGCGCCGAAGCCTGTCCAGTTTAAGCGTGCGATCATGCAGTCCGCGTTGTACGAGCCAAAGTACAACGAAACCGCACTTGATCAGCAGTTCGAGCGCGTGGCGTACCTCTCGGGCTGTTTTGAGCAAACTTTTGAAGCGAATCTGGAATGCATGAAGTTCATCAAGGCGTACTATCTTGCCGAAGGTGGACGTGAGCTGCTATATGAATCTCAGCGACCAGCGCTTGAGTTTGGTCCATCTGTGGATGGAGACTACGTGCCGCAGCTGCCGCCGCTTCAGATCCGCGACGGGAAATATCACAAGGATGTCGAGGTTATGGCAAGCTTTGGCACGTTTTCCAGCCTACATTATTTGCGTCCGACTGTTTTGCTCGAGTCTCAAGTCAACGCTATTTTGAATGAGACGTTTCCAGCTGCGTCCGAGTCTGCGATTACGGAATTGAAACGGCTTTATCCGTACAAGTTCCCGCAGTCACGCCGTATCGCTGGTATTATGAGCGAATGGCTTGGGTCATGCAACGCGCGGTATATGACAGATGCGTACCCTGGAAGTGCCTACGTGTTTAGTGTGTCGTTGCAGACCGGTGCTGACGTGGTTAACTCCGTTCTTACTTTCTTTACTCGCAAATGGACGAATAACGTGTTCTCTGTCGGTGAGGAGAACATCAATGCGGACGATGGATATGGGAGCGTTGATGAGCATGCTGTTCAGATTATTGACCAGGTTTTGCACACGGATGACGAATTCAGCGCGGCATCTGGAGAGGTCCTTACCTCGTCGCCTCGATGGCTGTGGAGGTTGTCACGCCTCTTCCAAGAGTATCTTGTTGGCTTCGCGCTCGAGGGTAATCCGAATGCGATATCGTCCGCAGAGCATTTCCCGAAGGCAGACGAGAGTCCTGAGTCGCCAATTCTGGACCTTTATCGCGGTGGGTTTAGAAAGACTACGCTGGATAGTAACGGGCCCGCTGAGGAACGGTGTGCTTTTTGGAGGGAGGGATCCTGGACGGGGTGATCGGAGTTGGTCTTGCTTTTTTGATGTTTTGGTTTTCTTTTGGCGTTATTCTTTTTTGATTTTTGAATTTATTCGTTTTTGGTTTTATATACTGGTCTGTAGAAGCGGGAAACTGGTCAGTCCGCAGGCCCGTTGTCATCCAGGGCGTTTGGCCCAGATCTAAACTTCCCGTTCAACAGACATCTGTGATCAACACAACAAGACAAGCCCAGCTCGTTTCGCAAAGCGTCTATATAAGCTCCCTCCCATCCACATTCCGTCTCTTTCTTCTTTCCTTTCTTCTCTCAGGACAGGACTACCACACACCACGCCACCGATTTGAACGCGGTTGGTTTCACACGATGCATTTAATCATAGAGCATGCATCTACCAGTGATATAATGCGACACGACAATGGAGCATTCCACTCAAATGTGGTTGCTCGCATCATTCCTGCAGGCGCAAGTTACACCCCTCGTCGGCAGCTTTCGCGGGGCGGTTTTTTTTGGTGAGTAGGAGTCTCACAGTACCTATTGAGGGTTCTCCGCCGGGACAAAAGAACAGAAGAACACAAAAAAAGAAGGCCATCGTAGGTGTGGACTGTTTGAGTTAGTTAGGTCTGTGTAATTGAATGTACATATTGACAATGTGTAGACGTAGAACTGATGAACACCTCCATGGCGATGTTCGACGGGCGGCGCCGCGCCTGAACTGCGGAATATCCCAGCGCTTGAATTCCTTGCCCAACGACGACCATCTTATATCGATCAACGATAACCACTTTTGGATCCGCAGCCGACCATATATTACGTCCGCAAACTTGTTGAAGAAATCATGTCGCGGAATCCAGTACATCACAAACACGGAACACCTGCTGTTCCGCCGTCGGCGTCACGACAACGGAGGCCTGAGCCGATTAAAGTTGCGCCGAGGACGGATACGCGGATGTGGGGGTACAGTTTGATTTAATTTCGAACAAAGAGAATAGGACTGTACTAACGATGGTTTAGAATGAGACTCGTGATGATGTCTGTTCCGTTGTTATTCGTGTCGAGTTATATTCTGTATAAACGATGTGAGTGGATACTACGGTGAAAAGGTCTGTTGAGTGCGAGCTGATTTCGGTGTATAGTGTATCTCGGCGAAGAGCAGAAGAAGCAGATTGGTATTCTTACAGAAGACGGTATTCCGATCAAGTTTTCAGATATGGATGAGAACGACGAGCGTCGAAAAAGGTGAGAAGGTGGGAAGCTGGTTGTGACTACAGTATTCGAGGCGGTTGACGAGGATGAATTGTACATACAGATGAGATAGAAAGCGTATTAAACTATAAGGAAGACAACAAAAAAAAGAAACACCACAAACACGCCCCCTCCTATGTTTTATGATAACAGAATGAAACGCATGAGAATAAGTTAGTTAATCGTAGAAAACAAGAGTTCGAATCTCGATACTCTCGCGCGCAGGAGCATCGGGAGGCGAAGTCGGGTCGACGAACGCGGTGTGCGGTGTACGCTTCGCGACACCGTCAAGCGAGTCATAGCACTTGATAAAGATCTCCTCATCCGGAGTCATGTGGGAAAGGTAGTAGTAGCGCTGGTTGGGGTTGTACTGGACCGAACCAGTCTGGCCGCTGCGCTCTCGGTACTTGTGCTCGACAGCGATAAGATCCTTCTCGTCCATATCAACGGCATCACCAAGAGCTAGTGGCATTTCTTCCACATCACGGTTGATTGGCTTCCAGTAGTTGATAATCTGGAAGCGCTTCGTGAGAAGCTTTTCGGCGTCTTCGGGACGGTGGAGACGAACACGCTCAGATGCAGACCACGGAGTCTGGTCGACGTGAACAAAGGCGACAGGATTGCGGTTACCGTCACGAGTACGAATGGTGTGATCGAAAATGATAACGTCGTTTGAGCCGGTTTTTTGCTTGACGGCTTCGATTACACCGGGATAGTACTGCTCCTTGATAGCGCTATCGTCGGTCCAATTTGAGAAGTCAAAGTGGCACTTGTCGAACGCAAAGCCGTTTTTGTCGAGACTGAATTCGTCTTCGCGACCACGCACGTCGGTGATGGCGACTTCCTCGGTAGCAATGAGCCAGTTGCGGATGGGGGTACCTTCGGGAACGTCGTAAGCAATGTTCCAGGGTTTCTCGTTGTTCGGCGGCGGTGCGTAGAAGTTGAGCTTTGAGACGACGCTCGAGGCAGCGGGGAGAGTCTCTGTCATTGTCGACATTTTGGCAAACGCAAAGCTGGAGTGGAATTGAGCACACACTGTTTGTTGGCCGGGAGAGTTCGTGAAGAAGATACCGGGAGGGCGCAGAGAGGGTTTATATACATACATTCGGCGGGAGAAACCGCCAAAGTCCGAGATCTTACGTCAGCCGGGACGAGAGAGGAACGCCACGCGCGATCCGGGTCTTACAAATGTGCTGTATATTGCGCCATTCTCGAGATGAGAGTAAACGATTGGCACAATTGAGAGTTTGGATGCCAGATTAAGATGATTTCTCAGCTGGGAAGGAAACAGACGTCATTTGTTGCGGAGATATATAGTTGAAGAAGACTGCGGCGACTGATTCACATGGGAATTACTAATACATTCATGAACTGCGCTGAGCCTGTGCTTCATGTCCATTTGTACTGACGGCAGACTGACCAGATAGATTATTGATCAACCGTCGTAGTTGACTTCTTGGTTAACTCGTAGTTAACTCCATTTACACGACTGTCTGCAGCAGCTCCGAACTCGTTCTGAGAGCTCATCGCGGCACCATTGCGGTGCGGCTGTCACGATCCTGCCTCCTCTCGAAGCTGTCCATTTACAGACCAGTCAATTACGACACCACAACGCTCTACTGCAATGACCAGCTAGCTGAGCTGACTGTCTGTGGTAGAATTGCAACGTGAAAAGAGAACTGTTTCCGCAATGTCAGCAGTGTGGAAACGCGTGTTTGGCGCGAAGCGCGAGGACCCTGTGAGTCGTGCGCACGACTCCAAAGTACCAGAGTCCAAGGTGAGCGTCGCAGAAGAGAGCAAAGGAAAAGCGGACACGACGGAATGCAATGACGAGGAAGAAAACGACGAGCCACCGATGTTTCCTGCGCCGGACTCTGCACAGCGGCAGCAGCCGATGCCAGCAACAACTCCAGCGACTTCCAGCAGCGATGCGAGCACTGGGCAAAGTGTGCCGGCAGTCGAGATATCGAATTCGCAGACCTCCGAGAGCTCTGTGCCACCAACAAGAAGCACACCGTCAGTACAGACTACACACGAAAGTATGGCTCCACCAGCAGCGCCAGCAGCACCGGTGGCACCGGCAGCTCACACACCAGCGCCGACAAGTGCACGAGGGCCACCTACAAGCACAGCCCGGCCCGGATTGGGGCCGAATGAGATACGGGTCGCCAAGCCGGGCGAGCGACCGCCTACAGTGTTCAAGTTTTCGGGGCCGTCGAACGGGAGCGGGATGCTTGCGCCGCCGCCGACACGACAGCAGCCGACCGCAGTGCAGCGACAGCGCGCTAAAGTGGCGCTGGAGCCAGGATTTTCGCAGCTTGACTGGGCGGTGCTTTCAAACAGCGGGAAGGATCTGAGTGGGCGGCCGCCCGGGGTGCCGATGATCAAGATCACGGTGGAGGAGCTGCGACAGCACCGGACAGCGGAGGACGCGTGGACTGCGTTGGGCGGCAAGGTGTACAATATCACGCCGTATATGCGGTTTCATCCGGGAGGCCAGAAAGAGCTGCTGCGGTGTGCCGGACGGGACGGGACGAAGCTGTTCAATGTGACGCACGCGTGGGTGAACTACGACCGGATGCTGAAGAACTGCTTTGTGGGGTATCTAGTGCCGGCGTAGCGGGGGTGGTTGATACAGTAGCTAGTTGGGTGTAATGTTAGATATATATGGTGATGATGGAGATGGAGATGGAGGCGGTGATGTGTATACGTATAACAACAAGCCAGGGCAAGGGCGGCTGCGCACCGCCGCCGCCGCCCCGGGGCGCCTTACTTTAGTTATGGCGAGCACACGAAAGCTGGTCTTCACTGTATATAGACACTTCCACCACTTCCTTCTTCCCCGCTGCTCTCCGCCCGTCTCCGCCGCTTCCTCGTCCCGTCCGCGGTCTCTGTCTGCTGCGTTCTCCAATTGTTTGTTTACCTTTCGCTGCTTCGGTCTCCTTACGCGTCTCCACGCGCGCGCGCCCTCCAGCACTCTCACTCACACACCCCCTCGCTCCGCCAGCCACCTCCCCTGCCGCGTCACCAGCACAATGGAGTCCACCACCTCCGAGCCCACTCCGCTCGCCAACGTGGCCGCCCAGACCACGAAGCTTACCCAGGTACGTCTGTCTGTCTGTCGCCGAATTGCCTGTCCGGCGCCGAGCGTTCCCGCAGTCTGCAATGCGCAGTGCGCAGCAGCAATGCAGCCCCGCTACACCCCCGCTAACGCAAATGCCCTCCCCAGATGTACCAATTCTACCTCGACCAGTCGACTCCATACCTCTTCTACCGCTGGGTGGGCTCTGCCACGCTCCTCTTCTTCTTCATGCTCCGCATCATCCTCGCCGGCGGATGGTACATTGTCTGCTACTCCCTCGGCATCTACCTTCTCAACCTCTTCCTCGCCTTTCTCCAGCCCAAGTTTGATCCCTCGCTTGAGCAGGAGAGCAGAGAGCGCGAGTCCGAGGAAGGCGGCTCGCTGCCTACCCGGCAAGACGAGGAGTTCCGGCCGTTCATTCGCCGCTTGCCTGAGTTCAAGTTCTGGTACTCCGCCACCAAGGCCACCGCCATTGCCTTTGTCTGCACCTGGTTCCGCATCTTTGACGTTCCTGTGTTCTGGCCCATCTTGCTCATCTACTTTTGCATCCTCTTCACCCTCACCATGCGTCGCCAGATCCAGCACATGATCAAGTACCGCTACTTGCCATTCGACCTCGGCAAGGTGCGTTACCAGCGTCGCTCGTAAGTCGACGTGCATCGATGAATAGACCGTGTGTGGGAACTGTCACGCTCAAGCACTTGAATGGGTAAATTATCATTGTGATGGCATTTTACGCGCGTCAGTGACTCGGCGTGTCACGCTACGTACACGTCCCGTCACTGTCCAAAGAGTGCTTCTATGTATCCAATGTCCCTCACAAAGCCTATGCAAACCTGCTTCGATCAACTAGTACCCATTCACGGTCATCCTCGATCCTTCGTTTCAAGTTTACTTTTATGTCCATCTTCTCTGTACATTACTGGCATAACCTTATCAACCAACTGTTCTGTTTGTACTCATGTCTCCTTTTATCTGCGCTTTATAAAATATTTTAATATCTACGTATCCGATGTATTTAACGTGTCGTGCTGGGGAATTGAAAAATAGGAATTATACATGTTAATCTTTAATTGAGTCGATGGTCAGGTAATGACGTAGAAACTACATACATCACAACGTGTAAAATAAATTTGTACGCGATAAACCTGTTTGTGCTACCGTACCTGATCTCGAGCACCACCACAGCACCACCACACCCCAGCGATGCCGCCTCCACGAAAACCGAAACACTCGCTTCCGCAAAGCAAGTCCAGCGGCAAATCAAACAATAACTCGTCTTCCTCGTCATCGAGCGGTCGTCCCAACACCACCGCTGCTGCTGCTGCCGCAGCTGTAGCGCGCCGTCCGAACGTACTAAGCAAGAAGAAACGCCAGTTCGTTCCCGAGTCCGAAGATGATTACTTGTTTGTAGGATCTGCAGAGGAGGAACATGGTGATCGGTGGCTTGTTGGTGATCCAGACAAGGTGAGTTAGATTTTGTTCTGCGCGCGCAAAAGAGGTGTGGAAGCTGATGAGAAGAGCACAGGCACATCGATTTTACCAAAGAGCACTCGAGTACTATGATACGTGTCTTCGTCTTTTTCCGAGGTCTTTTGACGCAGCATATAATAAATGCCGACTTGAATTCCATATTTTCCAGCGTTTTTACGTGCGTACAACGTTACAGTCCATCTCGACTTCCGGCGCGGACACTGCGGAGTTCCAAATCGCGTCGATCAACGCGACGCGACGACAAGACAAGATTTCGGTGTTGCAAAAGATTCTGGATGATCATGAGCATGCGCTTAGGTTATTCAGTCTTTCGAATCCGACTGTGGAAGGGGCTGAGGCGACTGCGTCGTTACCTTCGGATCTGCTGTACAACATGGGTCAAGTACAGTTATCAATCGCGGAGGAGCAATATGCAAAAGATTTATACCTTGGTGCTTTAGAGACGTTTGAAAGAACATGGAATGCGCAAGAACTGGAGCTTGTCTCGTTAAAGCGGGATTTGGACGGTGCAGCGAGCGATACGAGTAGTTCTGTCGGTGGCGATCTTGTTCTCGCGGACGAAGCGCAGGTCCAGAATGACGATGGCGAGGATGAGACGGATAATGTCGAGGGAAAGTACACTACAGTTGTCGAAGCGACGACGTACGCCTCACTTCTTGAGACAGCAAGCGCACAGTTATCATGCTTGATCCCGATTTACACAATCTGCGCAGCTCTTTCGCCGATTCAGTATCCTCATTCTCTATCTCCGTCTGACGCTGAGGCTCTTGCATCCCGCGGAACGCTAATCATGCGTCGTATCGCCACCATTCTCGCGCATCGCGGCGCGTTGAACATTGCCAACAATGCTCCTGAAATCACGGATGCTGCGTTAGTTGTGACGCGATATGTCGCATTAAGTGGGTATCCATTTTCGCGAGCCGAGTCGAATCCGGCTGGAAATCTGGAGCGACTTGTCGCGATTTGGAATCCGATGTCTGAGTCGAGTGAGTTTGAACTGGACAATACGATTGAACTTCTGGATACCGCAGCGCATGATGCGGATGGATCTCAGGTGACGGATGACATCACGTTACGTGATATCCTGAAAGCAACGCCGACGGCGTCGGCGGATAAGTTACTTGCGCAGGCAGATATGTACACGCAGTTTGGACTACTTTCGGCTGCGGCTGCATCGAGCGGAATTGCGTCGGGTGCGAGCGCAGAAGACGAGACGATTCAGCGATGGGCGGGGGCGGCGTGGACAGTATTAAACTACGCGTCCAACACGCTTTCACAAGCGCTTGCAGCAGCGATGAATCCCGCGACGAGTTCGACTACGGTTCCTGGAAGCACAGTAGTTGGGGCTGGTGGCACTACGAGTGGGAAATTGACGACGATTCAAATCTGGACGAGTCGTGGAGATACCGATTTATTGCGAGCAGCGCTGGCGAATGTGTCTGCGACGGCGGCGCGGAATGAAGCGATTTTGCGGAAAAACGCAGAGATTTATTATCGGAATGCGATCAAGATTGGGAATCCCGGGTACAGTAATCCTGGGATTCCAAGGCGAGCTAGTAATGCTAATGGAGGAGATGTGGAAGTTGCAGACGCGGTGTCGGAGGCAATTGTGAAGTTGGGATTGTTGATGAGAGATCAAGCTGCTGTGACGAGCGTGACGCAGTGGCGAGATATTGTCGCGGAGGCAGTAGAAGACGGTGTGTTTAGCGAAGCGGCAGTGAGTGAGCTGCTTGGGTAGACAGATGAGATCATAATAAAAGCTGTATGTGTATATATGTACAAAAGTTACCGGTGAGCAAACGTGAAACTGGTGCGATCTGTGCTGCGTTGCCAGTTCATGAGACCGACGTGGGGCTGGATGTTCCATTCCAGAGAGACTTTTGCGTTGCGTTCGCTGCATGAGCGTTAGCGACGGCGTGAAGGAAGAAAAGGAAAAAGTAAGCGTACTTGAATTTGCCGGTGACATCATAAATTCTATAGCTCGCGGATTCGTTCCGCAGAGAGAGTATCGCGTCTTGCTTGTCTGTAATGATTCTATCCCAAAACACGACCTTGTTCGCCTGCGACTGTGAGTCAATTGCACTCGGAGGCAATGGCGAACATACATATTTACTTCCGGGGTATGTTGCGGCAAGATAAACAAACAACTGCTTTGTGTTCCAGTTGAAAAGGGGAGTCAGATCTAAGAGTTGTTTGATTAGATCAGGACGAGTCAAGCAAGAGAACAAACAAACGTACCTGCTTCGAGATCGAACTTGAGCATCGCATATTCCTGCTGCTTATTCTTATACCCATATTGCGCGCGACCATATCGTCTTTGACGCGTTAGCATTGTTCAGACGCCAGAAAAGCAGCACTGGCGGGGAGACATACGTGCTGACGCTGTGGACGTCGAGCGAGGCGGTGGGAAGAGGCGTGTAATGCAGCTGGATCTGAGCCGTGATGCTGATTGCCGCAACCAGACAAAGCAGCACAGTGGTCACGTAGCCCGTGTAGTGCTGCACGCGCTGAAACGACGAGAACATCGGGGGGGAAGTGTTGACGGAGTGCCCGATGGGGACGAGGGGTGCACAAAAGCTGCAGCGGGATCTCGAGATTCGAAATCGAAGACGTCGTTAGAGTTTAACAGTGAAAGCTTAAACCCAAGTCCACGAGCCCCCTTGTGCGGCGCAGCAGTGTCATTGTTCCTGCGGTTTCCATGGCAAGCGGCGGGGACGGTACACGCCGCTCAGATTGCTGACGCTAAAGTTTTCTGCCATGGGTTTGGATTTTTTGTTTTTCGACAGTGATCCCAGTCGACGACGTCCCGCTTGAACAGCATTTGTTTTGTTGATTTCCCGTGGGTTTAATTTTTGTTTTTCTCTTTCTTTCTTTTCGGTCGATCTGCGAAAAGTGCTCGTCGGCGTGACTTTGCACTTGTTTTCTTTATTATTGATCCGATCGGTACGTTTTATTTTCTGTCAAAAAATGGTGCGGTTGGTGGTTGTCTCGAGGGTCGGGTGGTAGTGGTGGTGATTTTGGCTGCGCCGGATGACGGAAAGATCTTGAATGCACATCGGTTGAGAGATACTTGTGCTGGATGGTTGACTACGTCCGGTGAAGCTGGAGATGGAAGATCCTGGGGATTGCGAATATTTGTATCATGGGAAAAGCCATGCTATGTTTGTGTTTGTTTTCCATCAGTTCAAAACACGCCACACGAGACCTCAGACGACCTACGCACCACGCCTGGGAATCATCACTAATCTGCATCCAGATATACATACATAATGGCTGAGCAACAGCAAGTTCCAACTTTCAAGCTCGTTCTCGTCGGTGACGGTGGTACTGGCAAGGTATGTTTTTTTTTTCTCCTGCGGGATCGGACATCGGGATCGGCGGGGTGGTTGAGCTTGTTGATTCCGGTCTGGCGGTTTGGAAGAATACTAACGAGTGACTTGGATTAGACCACTTTCGTCAAGCGTCACTTGACTGGTATGTTTGGTTGTGTTGTGATTTGCGAACGTGGTGTCTGACTGGTGCAGGTGAATTCGAGAAGAAGTACAACGCGACTCTCGGTGTCGAGGTGCATCCCCTCGCTTTCTACACAAACTACGGCGAGATCAAGTTTGATGGTGAGTATTTTCAACTGTGGAATTTGCAAAAAAAAAAAAAACAAAGGATCTAACGTCTGTGTGTAGTCTGGGATACTGCTGGTCAGGAGAAGTTTGGTGGTCTTCGTGACGGATACTACATCAACGGCCAGTGTGGTATCATCATGTTCGATGTCACCTCGCGTATCACTTACAAGAACGTTCCCAACTGGCACCGTGATCTCGTCCGTGTTTGCGAGAACATTCCGATTGTTCTGTGCGGCAACAAGGTTGACGTGAAGGAGCGCAAGGTCAAGGCCAAGACGATTACTTTCCACCGCAAGAAAAACCTTCAGTACTACGATATTTCGGCCAAGTCGAACTACAACTTTGAGAAGCCATTCCTGTGGCTTGCGCGGAAGCTTGTCGGCAACCCTGCTCTTGAGTTTGTCGCGTCGCCTGCGCTCGCGCCTCCTGAGGTCGAGGTTGATGCTTCGCTTATGAACAAGTACCAGGCTGAGATGGAGCAGGCTTCTGCTATGCCTTTGCCTGATGAGGATGACGCCGATCTGTAAATGTTACAGTCTGACGAAGAAGAATGAAAAAAGGGCATGACAATGACATTCAATGAATGAAAGGAGAGGAATAAAGAGCAATGGGTTTTACTGTGTTTTTTTTACTCTTTTCTCTTTCAGACTTTTTATCAAGTGAAAATCACAAAAAATTGTTTTTTCTTTCTTTTATTATCTTTTGAATTTATTTTTTTGCTATTGTAAAGCTGTTAGTCGTTATACATACATACACATTGAAGTGGTGATCGATGAAGGGTTAGGTTGTAGATATCAGTTATAATACGACAGATGTGCTTCATGTAAGCTGCGCCGTACACGAGAAAGCACAGCACACACGAATTGAGTGCGTATATACGATACAATGGACAAGATGGAAGGCGTGAGTGTAAGTGGTGGGGCTGCGGAAGTACTTGCGAGTGAAATGGAGAGCGGACGATCGAGTCGCGCGAGCGGGATTGATGGACGAACAGCACGGGACAAGAAGTATGATCGTCAACTTCGGTTGTGGGCAGGAAACGGACAGAATGCGTTGGAAGAGGGACATGTGTTGTTGATTAATGCGTCTGCTGCTGGTGCAGAGATTTTGAAGAATTTGGTGTTGCCTGGTATGTTTTTTTTTGATAGAAAAGTGAGAGAGAGAGAGAGAGAGAGAGAGAGAGGAGCTGATGACGTGGTAGGAACGGGACGATTCACGATTCTGGATGGAAAGACGGTAACGCCGGAGGATGTTGATGCGAACTTTTTCCTTACAGATGAGAGTATCGGTGAGTCACGAGCGACGAAAGTGACTGAATATCTTCAAGAATTGAACGCAGATTCGATTGGACATAGTAACACGCTGTATGACGAGATACTTGCGCAAGCGATGGCACATCCGGACGCCGAAGCGGGAGCGTCTGATTCGTTTTGGGATTCGTTTACAGTGGTGATTGCGTATGGATTACGGCCTAGAGAATTGCGGGGATTGGCGGCGATTCTATGGGCGCGGAAGATTCCGCTCGTGATTCCACGGTCGATTGGGTTCTACGGAAGTTTGAGAATTGTGATGCAAGAGCATACGGTCGTGGAAAGTCATCCTGACTCGACGGTGGATTTGCGATTGGATTGTCCGTGGCCTGAGTTGGAGGCGTATGCGGATAGTGTCAAGTTGGAGGAATTGACGGAGATGGATCATGCACATGTGCCGTTTGTGGTGTTACTGTTGATTTACTTGAAGAAGTGGAAGAGCGAGCATGGCGGGATGCCGCCGAGGACGTATGAAGAGAAGCAGGCGTTTGGAGACTTGATTATGTCGGGAGCCAAGTCGTCGGATACGGAGAATTTTGACGAGGCGAAACGGTCGATTTTCAGAGCGACGAGAAAGACAGCGGTGCCGGATGAGGTTGTGGAGATTTTGGATGATCCGCGCGCGCATAATCTAGATGAGACTTCGAGTAGCTTTTGGGTGCTTGTACGGGCTGTTTCGGATTTTGTGCATAGCGAGGTGGGTGGTGGGTTGTTGCCGCTTAGTGGGACGATTCCGGATATGAAGGCGGATAGCAAGTCGTACGTGGAGCTGCAGACGCTGTACAGACGGAAAGCGCAGGCGGATAAGGCGTGGATTGCGCGGCGGGCAGGGACATTGCTGGAGTCGATTGGACGGCATGCGGGGGATATACCAGAGGACGAGGTGGATGCGATGTGCAAGTTTTGCGGGTACATGGTTGTGCAAGACGGGCGGCCGCTGGAGGAGGAGTATGAAGGCGGGGCGGATACGAAGGCGGGGCGCGCGATTACGGGGGATCTGAGTATGGATCCTGAGGGATCTATGGCGGCGATTTATGTTGCGTTTCACGCGGTGGAGGAGTTTGAGGAGAAGATGGGACGGTATCCGGGGCAGACGGAGGATGCGGGACAGGCGGAGGAGGACGTGGATGGAGTGTGCAAGATTGCGGCGAGGATCGTGGAGGGGTATGGGTGGACGAGGGAGCCGAGCAAGCGGGTGACGGCAGTTGTGCGTGAGATGTGAGTGTTGTGATCAAGTTGTTCATTCTTCTGGTTCGGCTGACGCGAGAGTTGCAGGGTTCGCGCGGGCGGAAGCGAGGTGCACAATATCTCGTCGCTGGTCGGCGGCGTTGGCGCGCAGGAGATCGTGAAGGTGCGTTTTGTTTTACATCAGTCCACCCAACAACAGACTAACAGCAACAGCTCATCACGCGGCAGTACGTGCCGCTGCACAACACGATGGTGTTTGACGGCATCGCGAGCAGGATGGAGAAGTGGACGCTGTAGAGTCGAATGGCCCGAAAAAGGCAGTGAATCAACACTTATGTCAGCAGAGCGAAACCGGCAGGGTAAGGGCCTGAAACCGCTGCACAGCATGGGCATTTTTTTTTTTCCCGCGCGTGACTCTCGTAAGAAAACCGCCGAGTTCTTCTTTGTCCCCGTATTCCTGTTTCTCTCCACTATTCCCCCCATCACCACCGCCCCCCCTCCTCCTCCCCCTCCCTCCAGCCATGCTCGCCTCTGTCCGCACGGCCTCCCGCAAACGCGTTCTCGACGCGTGCAGAACGCGTCCCTCGCCGCCCGTCGCGTCGCGTCGCGTCCAGATCCGCCCCGCATCTTCCTCCGCCGCCGCCGCGCCTCCGCTCGCCCGCTCTGCCGCCGCCGCCGCCGCCCCCAAGGTCGCGCCTGTCGAGACCCCGGCCGCTCCGCTTTTCAAGGCTCCGTCGCACCTCGATGATTCGTATGTTGTTTAGAGAGAGAGAGAATGTGTGTGTGTGTGTGTGAGGATCTAGCTAACGCCGTCTCTGCAGCTTCGTCGGTCTCTCTGGAGGCGACATCTTCCACGAGATGATGCTCCGCCACGACGTCAAGTGTATCTGTATGTTCTATCTTCATTTGCTTCACCCCGTTGTTGTTGCTAACATCACAAGTCGGATACCCCGGCGGCGCCATTCTCCCCGTTTTCGACGCGATCTACAACTCCCCCCACTTCCAGTTCGTCCTCCCCAAGCACGAGCAGGGCGCCGGTCATATGGCCGAGGGATACGCCCGTGTCTCTGGCAAGCCCGGTGTTGTTCTCGTCACTTCCGGTCCCGGTGCCACAAACGTCATCACCGCTATGCAGGACGCCCTGTCCGACGGTATTCCCCTCGTCGTCTTCACCGGCCAGGTCGCCACCTCCCTCATCGGCACCGACGCCTTCCAGGAGGCCGATGTCGTTGGCATCTCCCGCTCATGCACAAAGTGGAATGTGATGGTCAAGTCTGTTGCAGAGCTGCCCCGCCGTATCAACGAGGCCTTTGAGATTGCGACCTCTGGCCGCCCCGGCCCAGTCCTCGTGGATCTGCCCAAGGATGTCACCGCGGGCATTCTCCGCTCGCCGATTCCGACGCTCAATGCTCTCCCCAGCCAGGGTCTTTCGGTGTCCGCTCTCGCATCGTCACGCGATGTCACCGACCGGGCGCTCCGGAATACCGCCCGTCTGATCAACCAGGCCAAGCGGCCGATCATCTACGCCGGCGCGGGCATTGCTGGCACTGAGGAAGGTCCGTACCGTCTCCGCGAGCTTGCCGAGAAGGCGTGCATTCCTGTGACCACGACGCTGCAGGGACTCGGATCGTTTGATGAGAACAGCGAAAAGTCGCTGCACATGCTGGGCATGCACGGATCTGCGTACGCAAACATGGCGATGCAGGAGGCTGATTTGATTATCGCCCTTGGTGCGCGGTTTGATGACCGTGTGACGCTGTCGATTGCCAAGTTTGCGCCCGAGGCGCGGCGCGCCGAGCGCGAGGGCCGAGGCGGTATTGTGCACTTTGAGATTTCGCCCAAGAACATCAACAAGGTTGTGCCAGTTACCGAGGCGGTCGAGGGCGAGGTTTCGGAGATGCTGGGACAGCTGATGCCGCTTGTGAACCACGTTGACGCGCGGCCGGAGTGGTTTGCCAAGATTGCTGACTGGAAGAAGCGGTTCCCGTTTGATTACGAGAAGGAGACGCCCGGTGGATTGATCAAGCCGCAGACTGTTGTTGCCGAGCTGTCGCGTCTGACGGAGCCGATCAAGGACCACACGATTATTGCGACCGGTGTTGGTCAGCATCAGATGTGGACTGCGCAGCACTACCGATGGAGATACCCGCGGTCGATAGTGACGTCTGGTGGACTGGGCACGATGGGATTTGGACTTCCTGCTGCGATTGGTGCGAAGGTGGCCAAGCCAGACCACGTTGTTATTGACATTGACGGTGACGCGTCTTTCAACATGACGCTTACGGAGCTGTCGACAGCTGCGCATTTCAACATTGGAGTCAAGGTTATTGTGTTGAACAATGAGGAGCAGGGTATGGTTACGCAATGGCAGTCGTTGTTTTATGAGGATCGGTACGCGAACTCGCACCAGAAGAATCCGGATTTCGTGAAGGTTGCGGAAGCAATGGGAGTTCGGGGACTGCGGGCGACGAAGCCCGAGGAGCTTGTGCCAGCGCTTGAGGAGATGCTTGCGCATGACGGACCTGTGCTGCTTGAGATTATGACGGATAAGAAGGTTCCGGTGTTGCCTATGGTGCCTGCTGGTAAGGGATTGCATGAGTTTCTTGTGTACGATGCTGCCAAGGAGAAGGAGCAGAAGAGACTTCGTCATGAGCGGACTGGAGGAAAGCATTGATAGAGAGAGAGAGTGTGTGTGTGCGTGTATGTGTGAAGGAGGTTAAAAAGTGTGCTGTTTTCTTTTTTTGGTTGTTTGTATGGGAGATGGGTATCTAGGCGACGAGCCGGAGTTAGTACGTTTGCTTGACGAAAAAAACAAAAAAGTATGTACTCGAAGATTTGAAAAACAAAATGCATTTTAATTATGTGTATGACTATGTACAGAAGGCCTTAAGCCATGTTCTCAAGCGCGATATCCGAGCTATCTCTTCTTTTCTTGCGCGTGTTCATCGTAACAGGCCACGCGTTGCCATACGCTTTAGCTTGTGCGTAAAACGCAGGACATAAGAAGAGTAGTAAGTAAACGGTATAAAGAGTTCTTCCTGGAGGTCGTAGAGCGTCAAAGACGGAGGCGGTGGAGGTAGCTGCGTTGATTAGCATTGCGAATACGGCGCAGAGAGCGGACGCGAGGAGGAGATGGGTGTGGAAAAGCGGCCAGAATGCGACGGAGGAGAGCTCGAAGTTTGTAGATAGTTGCGGCCAGAACAGCGAGATTTCGAGGATGTTTGCGATGCCGCAGAGGAAATCGATCGCGTCGAGGGTGTTGAGCGTCCAGAATTGGATGTGTGGTGCGGAAACGATGGTGAGTGTTAGTGTCGAAATGGCCATGGTTGATGTGGCTACTTTGGCGAATGCTGAGTGGCGGTTCCGAAGTTGGCGGATGCTCTCGGTAAGTAGACGACGGGATGGAATGAGTCGCAGACGACGCGTGAACAGACCGTGAACGATAGAGATAATGCTTTCCGGGGCCGCGTCGCATCGCATCGCGGCGTCATCTGCATCGCCTTCCATCTCCTCCTCCTCCTCCTCCTCCTCCTCCCCAACCATCAACGCCGTCGTCGTCCTCGTCCTCGTCCTCGTCCTCGTCCTCGTCCTCGCCATCACGATCTTGAACCCACACATTCCCACAATCGCAACAACACACCCCACCATCCTCGGCACCGCATCCACCACCATCGCCCACTTTTGAATCTCCGGTCCGCTTTTCGCTCCCCACTCCACCTTCACCGGATACCTAGCCGCCTGCAACTCTCGTACTCGTTCTGACGGAAACACATAACATAGCAGGTATACCCCTCTGTATAACACAGCGTAAATACTCAAAATAACGTAGTCTGCCGAGACTCCCGCGAGCGCGGGAGCGGCGCGCGGGAACGTCGTGGCGTGGGTCCGGGAAACGTGAAGCGCGACGACGATCGGCGCAAGCGTCGTCAGAATAGACGACGTCGAAAATAAGACCTCGGACACAGCTGTCATTTATCGCGTCGTCGCGTCGCGGATACTCCGGTTAGCTCGACGCGTTCGATGTATATGGCTGCAGGATACATAATTGTCGCGATGTTTTTACCCAATGACTAACAATGACGTACATATTTACCTATTATGCACGTTTAATAATTATTCTCGGCCTCGAATCGTACATACTCGTCCCATATTATACACACATCTCTTCACCACCCAATTACGTCCGCGTCCACTTCATAATCATCGCCTCCAAAATCTTACTCTTCACCGGCTTTGCAAGATAATCAGACATCCCCGCGTCAATACACTTATCTCGATCTCCAGTCACTGCGTTCGCAGTCATCGCAATCACAGGAAGACTCGATATCCGCGGATCAGGATGTTTTCTTATATGCCGTGTCGCCTCTGCATTTCATCGTTAGCTCCTCAAGTCTCTGGTTAAAATTCGTATTAAAAAACGCACCATAGCCGTCCATCAACGGCATCTGACAATCCATCAGCACCAAATCAAACATATACCCATTCTCCAGCGATCGATCCAGCGCATTCAACGCTTCTTGCCCATTTCCAACCGCTTCAACCGAAAACCTCAGTCGCTTGAGAATATTCATCGCAATCTGCTGATTCACCAAATTATCCTCCACCACCAAAATCCACATAATCTTGTGCTCATTCCCACCACCGTCAACATCCGGCTCCGTAACATCCGTCACATCCGTCGCGCCAGAAGATCCGCGCTTGAAAATCCCCGCAGGCCGGTAGTTCCCTTGCTCGTACGACGACGACTCAATCGATACAACCGAATCTGACCGCTCTCCAAGCAACGTCTGCGATACTATCGCAGTCGGCGGCGCCGGCGCTGACGGCATCCCGTTCAACCCGGCACCCCATGACACCGCTGAGAACGGATCACTCGTCGACGCCGTCACCGCAGTCGATCCCTGCGGCGCCCGTTTAAACGGAACTCGAAACGTCGCAACAGTACCTTTGCCAAGCTCCGACACCAACCCAATCGTGCCTCCCATCAACTCCACAAGTTTCTTCGAAATCGACAACCCAAGTCCAGTCCCGCCAAACTGTCGCGCAGTGCTATTATCACCTTGCTGAAACGGTGTAAACAGCTTCGCCAGCACAGGCGCGCTGATGCCAATACCCGTATCTTGAATACTAACAACAACCTCAATCCGCCCGTCCTGCTCTCGTCGAACATCGTGCGCAATCAACGTGATCTCGCCTTTACTCGAAAACTTGACCGCGTTCGTCAGCAAATTCATCGCAATCTGGCGGTACCGTCCGGGATCTCCCATCACCAGCGGCATCGGCGACTCTGAAAATCGAATGTTGTCAACAAGTCTCAACCCGCGTCGTCCAACCGGGAACGAAAGAATATTCAGCGTATCCTTCAGCGTCTGCACAACATCAAACGGCTCATAGCTAAGCTCGAGTTTCCCGACTTCGATCTTGCTGAAATCAAGCACATCCGTGATCACAGACAACAACGCATCCGCGCATAATCTAATATTATCCGCAAACTCCCGCTGCTGCGCTTTCAGATCCGTACCAAGCAACAAATCAGACATTCCAATCACTCCCGCAATCGGCGTCCGAATCTCATGTGACATATTCGCAAGAAACTCCGTCTTCATCCGCGACGCTTCCTCCTTCAACCGCATCGCCTTCATCGCCTCTTCCTGCGCACGACGCTGGTCGTTGATATCAATCATCGCGCCAATCCACTTCGTCGTCACTCCGTCATCGTTCCGCAGCGGTGTCCCGCGGCATAAATGCCATCGGTACTGCCCTTCTGAATCGCAAATCCGCACCTCTATCGTATCGTACTCGCCACTCTTCGCAATACTCAGCGTCCGCGTAAACAGATCCCGATCGTCCGGATGAATTCGTTCCAAATACGCGTTATCCTTCGCACCCGGCGCATCCTGGCCACACACTCTGTACCAGAAATTATTCAGATACTCGAGCGGCGGAATCGTATCCGCACTTTCTTCCTGCGGCGGGTCCGCAATCCACACGATACAAGGGAGCGTCTCAACCATAGCCATAAACCGCGCTTCTGACTCCCGCGCCGCACGCAACGCAGAATTCTGACTCGCAATCATCGCCGCGTTCGCCATCGTCGCCTTTCGAATGTTCTTAAACAACATCGCATTCGATATCGAGATACCCATCTGCTGCGACAACAATCCGATCAGCTCAACATGTCGCGCGTTAAACGAGTCCGGCTCAGCTTCAAGGTATAATGCCCCAATCACGTTTCCACTGTGTAACACGGGGTAAACCAGCAATCCGCGTCCATTTGGATGCGCTGCATCCCACGCACCACCCGTATCCATAAATCGCGAGTCCTCTTTCGTGTTGTGCACAAACACCGTCTCTCGTGTGTTTAGCGAGTACTCAACCGCAGGTGTGAAAACCGAACTCCGCATGCTCTCAAGTGTTCGTCGAGAAGTCTTGAAACTCTGAATTTTGTCGACAGTTCCTAACGCAGCAACGTGGTATCTACCATCTTCTTCCAAAATAACAGAAGCCACCTCAGCTGGAGTGGTGCTAATGAAAATCTCAATCATCTTGCACAGCAACGTTTCAACATTTATCTCTTCCGACATAATCTGACCACTCTTGATAATCGACGTCAAATCAAGAACATCAAGCGTCACATTGCTATCTTGGCCTGTTTGCAACAGCTCAGAACCCTGGTTGCGAATCGCGAGTGGCTCGATATGCTCAACTTGATCATTGTCGTGCGACATTCTCGTGGGATCCTCGTGGTCAAACTTGATCTCAACAGCTGTACCCGACATATTATCCGACGCTGACGCAATCGTCTGTACACCAATACTACGGTAGTTTAGCGCACCAGACGACTTGAATGCTTCGGGGTATCGTTTCCGGAATACTTCAAGAACACCAAACGCGCCAATGTTCTTGATAATCGCGATTGCATCTCGAATACAACTATACCCAAACCGGAACATCTTTCGACGAATCATGCAGTCTCCAAACAGCGTCAACGCAATAAGACTACCTCGTGGTCCCCGCTGTTTTTCAAAGTTCGCCATTGCTGACTCAAAGTACGTCATAGCTTGATCCAGGTTTCCTTCAATATCCGCCAGCTATATTTTCGTTAGTCCCACCCCACATTCCATGTCGCATATACACACCTGCAAACGAACAACAGTCCAGCAACTATCGAATGCAAAGCCCGTTGCATCGCCCTCAGATTTGCTTCCGTAAGTTCGGCACAAATCACGAGCGCGCGCAAGGAGATACTCCCGATGCTCAGGATCACAATCTTCTTTTCGAGCAAGTTCAACCATCGCCATTGAAAGGTACAAGTACATATACATCACAGCAACTGTGCATCTGAACGTTTCTGCTTTATCCTCGTTCACATATCTTGACGCAACGTCGTAAGCTTCTTGGTAGTACCCGAGATGTACCAATGCAAGCGTTTTGAACAAAAAGTAAGACGCGGCAGACGCAGAGTACGGTCGCGAGAGCAGCAATTTAGAAAAAGCAACCGAGTCGTGGCTATCATCTGTAAAAATCAATTTCGGATCGTGAACATTTGTCTTTCCAGCAAACGCAAGACAAAATTGCCGAGCACCTTGTAGCTGAATCACAGCGTCCGAAGTCGCATAAACACTCTCCATCGAATCAAGCAAAACTTCCGACCGTTGCAAGCAATCTCTCACATCAAAATGTGAAAGCAAATCAGCTCGCAACGCAATACTCTGAAGTTGCACGAGTGTTAGCCGATCGCCAGAAATCATTGCGTTCGAAATAGCATCGTTGTATTCATCTTGCAGATTTCTTGCTTCACCAAATCGAAAGTACAAAAACATGATATCACAAGCCTTTGCCTGACACAGAATCGACGGATCAGTAACCCGTTCCATCAACTTGTGCGCAAGACCCTGCATCTTCCGTGCAAACTCATACATGCCAAATTTGATAATAGCAACCATGGCAAAGTAAATGATCGCGCGGCAGAAATTCTCATCACCGGTGCTAAGCACAAGCTCAACTTCCAGCATACCCATAGCCACCTTGTAGAACAACTCCGGTTTACCCATGTATACCATCACGTTCATCTCTCCCAACATCTGACCCAAGGCAAGCATTTTGGGATCGGTCGTGTGAGGCCGATTAAGTAGCTCTTCTTCCGTCATATTTTGAATCTTCTCGTAATACTGCCAGAATTTCTCTGGCTTTGTCATATCATCCCAATTCAATGGCGGATCGCACTCGAGACTTCGAGACGAGTAGCAAATTTCCGACGCAACGCTCTGATAATCACCCTTGAGATAGTACACACGCATACGCAGCATATCACTCGCGGCTCGCTGGATCACGTTCTTAACGCTGCTCCGAATGCGAGATGTCGCAGCAAGCGCCTCGTCAGGCTTTCCAAGCATAAACCACACCTCCGCCAAATGATAATGCAAATCAAACGTCTCATCGACATCAACATCGATCGCTGTCTCGTCCCAGCAGTCAACCTCCAACATGTCCACTGCAGCCTGATAAAACCGCTCTGCGTTTCCGTACGCTCCGGCAGAAATAGCCTGTCGTCCTCCTGAGGCAAGAATATCGCGATATGGTTTTCGATAGTCCTTTCCTTTAATCAACGGTAGAGCAAGCATTAAGTGTTCGCAAACGTGCGCGGCAAATGCAGACTTTTCAAACTCAGAGGCTGACATGATGTTAGTTACGCACACATATGCACACACACGACACATACATTTCATCAAGCTATCAGCAATGCGAAGATGCATAACAGCGATGTTTTCTGATCGAACAAGTCCCTGAGCAGCATCGTAGTATCGAGGATTCGAGAAGGTAAACTTGTCACTTTCCGATGTATGAGTGATGATTCTAGCCTGCAACAGTGTCTGCAAACTCGACAAGGCTTTGTCTGCAGCATCCACGACTGTAATTGTATCGTTCTCAAAAGCCGAAGCCTCGTTCGAGTCACTGGACGACAATTCAATACCCTCAGCCATCAGCATACGTATGACGCTAAAGGAGAAAGTTGAACCCAGAAGTCCAGCCCAACTCAGAAAATTGACGGTCCGTTTTGGAAAGTCGCGGAACTGACGAATAACAAACGACCTATCCATATCAACTTCCTGCATCAAATCGGCAAACAAGAGGTAGAAAGTTTCTGGCTCGTCGTCATACACCCATTTGCTCCGCCGAATGCTGAACCGAATCTTGCCTCGTTTGTACAGTAATGTCAGAAACTCGCCAAGGTACATCGGATTACCACGCGAAACACTGAATGCGACGTCGACGAGATCCTGAATCTCGCTTCCCTCGCGGTGCAGAGTGCGGCATAGATACTCCTCCACGTCGCCTCTGGTGAGAGGCTTGAGAACGATTTTATGCATTCGAGAGTAACCACTATCCAGAAATGATTGCAATAACGACGGGATCTGCATACTCTCGCGAAAACCGACACCAACAATCATGTCAATACGAGCAGTAACAATGCCGAGAATGAGCTCTATAGTCTCGTTGTTTGACTCTTGCGCGTCAGAAAACATGGCTGATACATTGTACATTTCCGACAAAGATTTTAAAATTGCAGTGATTCCCGCGGAGATCATCATCCGGCTTCCAACAGAGTTTTTGAGAAAGTCTGTGCGAGGAGCCTTTGCCGCGGTCGGAGTAGGAGAACTACCAAGCGACCTCCGACGTCTTGGCACGCGACCGCGACTAGACTGCGAGTTTGTGTCTGCAAGATCGAGAGACGTGGTCGAGCTGTTGTTATCCGCTGAAATCATGTAAGAGCTCTCTGTTCCCTCTTGAATCTTTGACAAATCTTTACGCGGCTTCTGACGCTTGTCAAACTCGAGGAAGGTATAAAGTTCAGGAATAACAGCCGCAAATGTCCGTACGTGGCGCCAATGATTCCCCAAGTTGCGCTTGAGCACCTCAATGAATTGCGCAATCGTCGATGGCGATTCAGCAAGAACCTGCTTCAGTAAATTTGAGCAAGTTTGAACTAAGGGATCGAATGGGCTTTGGCTCCACTTCTGCAAATCTACCAAAGACAGTAAACCGTACGAACGGTACTCTGGGAGCACCGACTTCACGAGCGCAGATTTTCCGACACCGGCAAAACCCGAAAACGAAATAAACTCGGTAAGCTGACGTCTTGATCGCCGTACAGGTGCAGCACCGGAACCACTGCTGACGCGCGATACTGCAGGATCTTGGTCGACAGCACTTCCAGATGTGTTTGTGGGGGAGCCTGACGAGCGCTCGCTTTTCATGTCGGACTGATGTGGGGAGGAAAGTGAAAGTGAAAACGAGTCTAGACGGGATCTGTGTGACGACATAGTGGTGGTGCCTGCAAATACCGACTGACTGCTTGCTGCCGCTGCTGCGCGACGTCGGGCAAACCTCCGAATCAGAGAAACAAGAAGTTGTCGGTCCTGCTGACGTCCTATAAGCTCTGCGGGCAACGCAAATACACTCGACACGTCGTTCGTCGCCAGAGGAAAGTCTTCTATTAGCTCACCGCTGCCATTTTCAACAAGATCTCGGAGCCGCACGAGGTCATGACGTAAACCTGTAGCCGAATTGTAGCGATCAGATGCAAGCTTCGCGGTCATGCGTTGGATAATTGAGTTCACAATTGGAGGAAAGTCGGGTCGGATGGTCAAGATGGAGGGGACGGGCGTGTGCAAAATCTGATGCACAATAGAGATAGCGGAGCCGTAAAAAGGTAGACGACCACTGATCAGCGAAAATAGGATGATTCCAAGCGAATAGATGTCTGTACGGTGGTCGACGGTGCTTGATGTCCGGCCAGTTTGCTCAGGTGAGAGATAGACATACCGCGCGGTGACCGTTGAGTGAAGAAACTGATCGTGCACGGTGCTTTCAAAGTCAGCGGCCTGTACGCTTCGGGAGGATGTTCCAAACTGCATCAACTTGACGACATGGGTATCAACATTGTAAACAAAAGCCTCGTCGCGCAGCTCGCCGTGGATGATGTTGTGGGACGAATGCAAGAGCTCGAGACACTCGCAGGCATTGATAGAGAATTCGAGAAACTCGTTGAGCGTGATTATTCTCCGAGTGAATGAATCATCAGGTAGAAAGACAGAGGTGGGGCCAGCGACAGGATCCTCAACAATGCCGGTGCTGGTGAGTGCGTGTGAAAAAAGCGGCAATGCGTTCTGACCAACGTCCTCAAACATCGACAGCACAGCGCCGCACTTGCTGAGCCTGAAGAATTCGTGAGACCGGATAACATGCGAAAGCAGAGGATCGAGACGCTGGATGTGTCGCACAATAGTAAACTCCTGCTCGAGTCGCAGCGAGCGAGTGGAAGGAGAGACGCGGGCGACGACTTTCTGCTCGTGAATACTGTAGTGGCGGCCCCTGACATGCCAGTTCTCGTAAGACGTGTAAGTCACGGTGTCAAAGTCGAAAGAGTAGTCTGTGAGAGACTCGATCATCTCTTGACGGATCTCGTCGGGTAGCGGAACAAAGACGGAGATCCGGTGCGCATCGGTGATCGAGGGGGCGCTGACGCTGCCGCTGCGGGTGGTGCTGAAAGGAATCTCGGTGCCATCGAAATCAGTGTCATGGCCGACGGAGGACGTACCCCGGATGACTCGACGGCTGGATGCGGCAACTGAGAGCTTTGAATCGTCGACTAGGACGGGCTCGACAGCGTCGGCGTCATCGAAGACGATGTCGGGGACCACGAAGGGAGGTGCCTGGGTGCCGTTGTCCATGGAGAGGAGGGCGGACAAGTGAGCGGTACGCCGAGACGAACCTGTGCGCGGCAGATGTTTGCGTAAGGAGGACGAAAGAGTTGAGAAGGGGGATGGCTGTGGCACCAGTGGTGGTGATGTTGATGGCAAGGAAGAAGTAGACTAAAAGGAGGGGAGGGAGGAGAAGTGGAGGAGAGGTGGAGGAGCTAGACACGGGCTTGACACAGGCCCGGCCGATTTCGAATTGAGAACTATACAGCTTACCCAGTACAGTAAATTATGTATACGAGCCGCGCGAAGCACCGAAAGCAGCCGGCCAAAAACAGGCCGAAAACAACACTTGCATAATTTGAGTGCAGCGCATACATTTACGGCCCTTTTTCTCTGGCTGATGCTCGTAAACGACCATCAATTTTCGATTCAGCACTTGTTCTTTACTTGTTCAGGTAGTTTGGTCCAGATAAGGCACTCTATCCAGGCTGCGGATTGTGTCCTGTGTACGTAGTCAACGACCTGCATGCGCCGCTGTCGCCAATGTGATCGCCATGTGCTGTTCTGTTCTTACAAAATCGCCGATGGTCTGGTTCTCGGGTCTCTCGAGTCGCTGTTTCCAGTATTAAGTTGTTGCGGATCTCTATGTATCTCCAGTGGTCGTTGTCGTCCGCACCAACCATTTGCAGTTTCAATTGGCCCGAGGTGTGCATGCATAATTCTACCAGCACGCGCGATACAGTACACAAATGTCCCGCACCTTCAAGTGGTAGCAGTTGTTAGCACGAGTATTTATTGGTCTATTTACGTCGTTCCGAGGGGCAGAAGCTCTGATTGGCAGTGAACTAGTCATAGTCAACTAACAGCTTTTGGTTAACTGTGTGGAACTCGTCAAAACTGTCTCATAAACCTCTTTGTTTTTGACGTCGGCGGCGCCGCTGCAGATCTTGGTGGATCCAGACATTGACGCGCATTGAAGCTCTGACTCTCAATTGTATGCTGTAGACGTACAATTGATCATCACGATACTCCATCGTATACAGAACTTGTCCGCCGATCCAACTACGCAATATGATATGCCATTTGGCCTGTTCAGTGGAACTCTCAACTCAGAACCCTACAACTCATTCACCGCTGCTTTTGGCGGTCGCCTTTGTTCGCGTGCTCCTTCAGCATTGCTGAATTAGGCAAGTACCACACCCTCCACCGCTTGCTGCTTACATAACTTATCCCAACTCCGAATACAGTCCCATGAAAGAGCTTAAACCTGTCCGTAAATAATCATACTCACAACCACCTCTCTACATAGCACAGCACCACAATGGCCGCTGCACAGCGCCGTCCGCCAACAACGGCACTTGCCGACACTGGAATTGCGCCGCGGCGGTCGCTCGCTGCTGCAATCGTGGCACAGCGTGAGCAGATCATGGCTCAAGCTGCCACGGCCGCTGCTGGTTCCACTGGCAAGTCTTCCGGCAGCGCGTCTCAAAGCACATCACAATTTCCAGCACTACGCATTCCAGCAGAACTATTTGATACGCCTCATAAAGGAAGGTCAAAACTCGCTATTTTCGACGCCCTCGATACGGTCGAGAAAGCTCTCGCAGACCTGATTTTCACAGTAAACCAGTACCGCCCTGATCCCGCCGCAGCTCAGAAGCTAGTTGATGCTGACATTGCTCTTGGAGATGCAGTCGGTGAACGTATGCAACTTTTTCACTTTTCTTTTTTGCATCTTTGTACTCCGTTGCTAACAATGTCAAGTCATCACATTTCAAGAAAACCGGAGGCGGATAGCGGAGCTGGAATCTGCAGCCGCAGCACAGGACAAGAAATTGAACGACATACTGAGGTCGCTTGCTGACGCGCGAAATGAGCTTCTCTCCGTTCCAGGTGCGAAAGACTACTACAACTACGCATTGGCAGACATGGTTCCTACTGCTGGAGATGACTCTGACGATGAGTATGGCACCGAAGAAGGAAAGCAAAGATCATCAATTAAGAAAATCTCATATCAAGATTTGCTTGCCTACGCTTCGAAAATATCAAAGTTCTCCACTGCACCAATAGGACTCATCGCACAAGCCACACAAGCTTCTACTGCAGCCTCTGCCGCCGCCGCCGCCGCCGCCGCCGCTGCACAGCAGACCGCTGGAGAGTCACAGCCGGCAGACCAACTGTCCCAACCGTCAGATTCGAAGAGCGCACAAGCGCCAGCGCCAGCCCCACAACAATCACAACCACAGAATCCAGCTGACGCGATCGCAAACGCTATCCGCGAGGCTATGAACGCGAAACAGCAGGGCGTCCCAGTGCTCTTCCCCTTCCCCGTCGAGGATCAAATGCGGCGCAGCGCGTTGTTTATGGCTTCCTCCTCTTCACCACAGCCACCGCAATAAACAAGTGATCGAACAGCACGCAGCACAGTATGAAAATGTACTATAGTCAACTTAATGTCAAGGTTATGTTTAATCCACGTTTTATACGCTCAAAATAGCTATTTTTACACCAATGCAGTACGCCGCAAACCCTCCCATCGTATATGCACACTCACAAACTACCGCGAAAACCAGCTCGTGCGCTTTGATCCCACCGGTGACGATCCTTCTCCTGCAATTCCTGATCGACCAGACGGGGAAGAACGCAGCGGACTACTTCCCAGCGACCCAAACATACCACCTCCTACACCGCCTCCGCCTCCGCGTAGTGGCTTCACAATACGCTGGTTTTGCAGACTCGTCGGACTACTCTCTAACGCGTCATCCAGTTTTTCATTCAATGTCATCGCTCGCTTCTCAAACTGTGCAGTCTCAGATGCCAACCTTTCCTGTGCGTCACGGAGCAGCATCTCGAGTCCCTCAACACGTTCAGTACGTTGTCGAAGCTTTCGCTCATACACAGCAACATCACGCTTAAGCTGCGCGTTCTGATCGACAAGAGCTCTTTGAACTTGTGTCAACTGATCGAGATTGCGTTCAAGAAATGCCATACGCTTTTGCTGATTCTTATTCGTTCCTGCGGTCTTGAGTAAATTGCGATACTGCTCACGCTGCTCGTCAAGAGCTATCTCAAGTTCCACAATGCGTTCACAACGATTGCGTAAGTCACGCATCAACGAATGCTTGATCGTTTCAAACTCGCTTAATTGCTCTTTCGTTGCTTTCCATCGCTCTTTCGTAGGCGAGGTCATAGGCGATTGAAGTAGCGAACCTTGTGCTGCTCTTGTCGGTGTCTGTAGACTTGTTGGCGTGGATGGCGTCTCAAGTGATGGTAAATCTGTCTCGCTCGCACGAATTGAAGTGGCAGTTGTCGAAGCCCGAGAGTCCTCCGACGATGTGGATGACCCAGGCCGCGGAGCTGATCCATTTACTGCAGCAGCAAGCTGCTGAGCCAAACGCTTGTTTTCCGCAAGCGCTGACATTAGATCCTGCTTTCGCTCACTCTGAACACCCCCAACAAGACTTTCCCGTGTCTCACCAATTTCTTTACACAGTTTTGACAGCAGCTCGTTGTCAGACTCGTCAATCGCGGCTTTCACCTTCACCTCCATTTCAGTAATCAGACCAGCGATCTCTTCGCGCTTCGACTCTCGCGCAACAACGTCGTCAATACGTGACTTGGCAAGTTTCTCCACGTTGCTAATGTATGTCCGTGCTTCTGTCAAATACGTTCGAAGAGAGGCAATATTGTCATTTGATGTCGCAAGGGTGTTTGGTGGAATTTGGTCAATCGCCTTTAGAACAGACGAAATCCAATCTTTATGACTCGAAAGACCAGCCACTGCAGCACTATCTGCATCCCCGTCAAGATCTGTATCAGACAAGCTAAAATACTCAAAATCGCTAGTCATTTCCAGCATCATCTCGCGTTTTCGTCGTAATCGCTCTTCCGCTGCCGCACTTTGCTTCTGTGATTTGGCCGTCAAGTCGTGTAGTTCTTTACGCAAGTTGTCGACCTCAGTTGTTGTCTCTGCGTTAAGCTCCTTCAGGTTCTCCGCTGTAATCGCAGACTCATCAGCACTGCTTCGCAAAAACTGAAGTTCAGACTTCATCTCATCGACTTCCTGCTTTAATTCAGCAATTTCCTGCACTGCAAGCTCTTCCCGTTGTCGAAGAACAGCATTTGCTTCTTTTTCTTCCTGAACAAGGCGCTCAAGATTAGTGACCATTGTATCTCTGTCTGTCAGTCTATCTTGAAGCTCATTTTCGCGCCGTAGGAATTCTTCTTCCAGATCCCCCGCTGCGCTTGACGACCTGAACGGAGTCGCCGGAACAGTACCAGTCCTCGAACCTGGGCGTGGCGTGCTTGGAACAGATGACTTTGCAGATGACGTTTGTCCCGGCATCGCCCATCGTTCGCTAGGAACATTTTCCCCGTTTCGCCATAATTCAACTTCTTTCTCAAGAGCAGATACGTATGCTGATACACTAGCGTTTTGCGCGAGTGCTTTTCGAAGCTGGATTTTAAGTTCCGCGGGAGAGAGTTCAACATTGATCTTTGGCTTATTCTTGATACTCTTTGCTCGAACACCGAATCTGAGCGTCGACAGCGTCTCTTGATCGTTGTAGCTTGATGGCGAGCAGTTGACAATAAGAGTCGTACGCGAATTACCTCCAAGCGACTCTTGCAATATTCTTGTAAGTTTCGAGTCACGATACGGAACGTGTGTCGATTTCCCGTCTGTCAGCGCGTTGATAACCATTCCAAGCGCAGAAAGCGATTTGTTAATTTTTTTCGCTTCCTCCAATACCAAGCCTGACGCTCCTGTTTTTCCCACCTTTTCAGATCCGGCAAGGTCCACAAGAAACAATTGACCAGATTTCGAACTCCCTGTCTCCACGTTCTTCTGTGAAACGACGAGAGCAAATATCGAGTGTGACCGTGACGACTCCTGATTCATATTTGTCGACGCAACTGCGCGCGCGGCCGCACCTTCGCGCATGACCGCATATACTTCCTCAATACTGGAAACGTAAATTTCTGAAAGACCTTTCACGTAAACTCCTTTGCCTTTTTCTTCGTGAATTGGAAGGTTGTCGTTCGTGGCTGTTTCGTTAGTTACGTCCACAGATAAACAGAGTATAGCATACGCTTAAGCAAATCCTTTATCCGCTCCATGTAGATTTCCATGTAACTGACTCGCACTATGTATTCTATTTCCGCAGGGCTCTGTAGAATTGACTGAAAGATCTGTTCAACAATTCGTGGAATAATTCCGCGATTGCGACCTTCAATTTCGGGGCCCTAGGTTTGTTAGAAAACGTGATAAGCAAATGAAACTTTAACACATGCCATCATTGTATATGACTTTCCAGAACCAGTCTGTCCATAAGCGAACACAGTTCCATTGTATCCATCCAAAATGTCTATCATCGTTCAATCATTAGTTGGATCCAGATCAAAAGAGGTGAAACACGTACCATCAACTGTAGACCTAATACTGTAATCAAAAACCTCATGCTGCTTGCTAGATGTCGAAAACACACGATCAAATGTGAAATTGCCGGCGAAATCCTTTGTCTATAACGTGTGAATACTGGATCTCCTGAAGCTCGAAGTCAAGCACTTACTGTCAAAGCGCATGTATCGTCAGACGGGAACGTAACAATAGGGTCGCCTCCTTTCTGTAGTTCCGTGGTATTTTCTGGTCGAAATCGAGCAACAACTATGAAAATTGTCAGAGTCTGGAGTCTCGCTGTGTAGCCATTAAAAGTACGTACCTCTGATCGAGCTGGAGCTGTCTCGCGCCGGAGTGAAACTGACATGATGATTAACACTGTACGTCTGCGATGCGATGCAAAAACTGGAAAGTACCTCATCTTAGAAAAAAGTTTCCGGCTTATGTCCGGTTATTGTGTGAGATTTCTTGCTCCGAATCGCGATTTGACTCTGCCTGGGGCGGAGTTGAGTATCGCACCACACAGGATTCTTGATCTGGGTGTCTGTGTATATTGCAAATCCAACGCTAATGAGATAAAAAATCAAATCTACGCAATAGTAGTAGACTCCATTATTAAGATCTTCAGAATTATATGCTGTTATCAGATCGCTTGCCCGTGCGATTCCGGAAGCTGTTAGATATTTATGCGTGCGAAGGGCCGTTGGGTGGACGCAGCCCATAATGAATTAAGCAGCGCAACAATTGTTTGGGTTGCGCTTTTTTGGGGCGTAGATTACGCGGCGCGCGCGCGTGCGCGTCCCGTCGCGTCGTTGCTCCAGTATAGAGCGAGATGCATGCAATATCTGATATAGAGCCAGCCAATGCCATATTACCTGAACTCATGAGCATCTTAGCCAGAGTGTGAATCTTGACTGACCAATGGTTACTTTCGATACTCGAGTATTCTGCCACCAGTCCAGAAAACTTCGTATTGACACTACAAAGTCTCCGGTAGCCACCAAGCAAACGTCGGATTTGTCTTTGATCTCGGCGTAAATGAACAGATGCACGATGTCACTGTCGCCTTGGCTATTATTAGTGGAGTTTTCTTCATGACCTTCTCATATCGACTGGCACCACACTAAAAGCGATCGTGGCACCAGCGACGCGACCTGGTCGTCTCCGAACCTGGTCGTCTCGAATGCCTGCATGGGTTCTCCTCTGGGGAGAGTCATGTATGCTTGCTGGTTCTCCCACTGTGTCGGGGGTTCTCGCGAGCGATGCATGATCTCTGCTGTGATTTGAGGGCGTACTGGTCTCCAAGACGCGTTTGGTTTGTACGACTGTGGTCGTTTGAGTGAAGCCGTAGAAACGTTATAGTTCTGACTTACGGATTGAATTTTGGAAACCCGTCTTGAGAATACCAGTTACTAGACTATTTGACTCCACAGCATGATATTACAGGAGCATTTGCGTAACGTATATGGATATATGATCGAGCTTCATTCATCCGATGGAGAGGGTTTGAAAACGCCGCGGATATTGAGTCACGTGAGGGCGCGTAAATAAGGTTTTCAGCATTGTTTACTCCCACCGCGCGTTTCGCTGTTTCGCCTGTCTCGCGCGCAATCAATCACGACCGTCGAATCACGCACTGGCGCCTAACGTTCACGAAGATACAGAGACCTTGCATATCATCAAAACAACTTGACCAGAAGATGGCGGTTACAGAGTCTCCGTCGGTCGTGCGTACTCCGGTGCGTGCGATGACGATGCCAGACCTTGGGAACAGTTCGGCCGGAAGCACGATCAGTAACAGCAGCTCTGCGAGTGACACTAGCGATGGAATCGCTCTCGACGAGGCACCTGCAAAACAATTATCAGGACTTGGGAAAACTCCGATTGTCCGTCGCAGACCGGCATCCATTGATGCTCTTTCCATCTTGTCGAAGCCATTTCGATCACCTGGCGCCCCGGTTGTGAAAGTAGATCGAGCTCTACCTCTACGAAAACGACGGAAAGTCAACTATAATGAAGAAGCTGCTGCAGATAATGCTGCGGATGACACATACACGGAGAATGATAGGTCAAATATACGAGCAAAGATGCCTGTATTCAAAGTGCGAGACTCTCAAAGCGTGTTCACTCAGAGATTTTCTGTTCCAATGACAAAGAAACCTGACGACGATGCAATGTTCTTACATCGACCGCCTCCTGCACTTGGAATGCTTCGACGAGCAAATTTTGTTGCACGACCACTGCATGATCCTGCTGGTGAATTTGCTATAGTACTGTTCGATCCAACCATTGATGATCCCAAAGCTGCAGAAGTTGAAACGAAGGAGGAAGAGTTATCTGTTGTCAAGTCTAAAACTCACAAAAGTTTGGCCGACATGCTTGGTTTGAACAAAAAGGAAGAGGAGAGACCGAAAGTCCCTGTTGTTATAGATCCGCGACTTGCAAAAATCCTTCGTCCACATCAGGTAGAAGGCGTTCGATTTTTGTATCGATGTACCACTGGAATGGTTGATCCAAAAGCGTACGGATGCATCATGGCCGATGAAATGGGTCTAGGAAAAACCGTAAGTTGTTTGAGCTTAGTACATTACAGAGCTAACATAGTATAGCTGCAATGCATTACTCTTATGTGGACAATGCTACGTCAATCTCCCGAGGCAGGAAAGCCGACAATTCAAAAAGCTATTGTTGTATGTCCTTCGAGTCTGGTGAAGAATTGGGCAAACGAGTTGGTCAAATGGCTTGGAAAAGACGCGATCCATCCATTCGCAGTTGACGGCAAAGCGTCCAAGTCTGAGTTGACAATGCAGTTGACGCAATGGGCGATGGCCGAAGGACGAACTGCAGCCGTTCGGCCAGTTTTGATCGTTTCTTACGAAACATTGCGCATGAATGTTGGTACGCTAAAGAACACTAAGATTGGTCTTTTGCTTTGCGATGAAGGGCATCGATTGAAAAACAATGAGTCTCTTACGTACACAGCCCTTGACTCGTTGAACTGTCAACGGCGTGTAATTTTGTCGGGAACGCCAATTCAGAACGATCTTTCAGAATACTTCTCACTTTTGAATTTTGCAAATCCAGAGCTGCTCGGCAGTAGATTGGAGTTTCGGAAAAATTATGAAATTCCAATTTTGAAGGGTCGTGATGCGGATGGTACAGACAAGGATCGTGAAGAAGGAGACAAGAAGCTTAACGAACTTGGACAGCTTGTGAATCGTTTCATTATTCGTCGGACGAACGATATTTTGTCAAAGTACCTCCCAGTCAAGTACGAGCATGTTGTGTTTTGTCGATTGTCACCGTTTCAAGAGGCACTTTACAATCACTTTATTACTTCACCTGATATCAAAAAGCTTTTGAAAGGCGTTGACTCTCAGCCACTGAAGGCGATTGGTTTGCTTAAGAAACTATGTAACCACCCGGATTTGTTGAATTTGCCGGACGATATTGAAGGATCGGAGGAGTACTTTCCGGATGATTATACGCCTCCAGCTTTGCGCGGAAGCCGTGATCGCGACATTGACACATCACTTTCTGGCAAGATGCAAGTTCTGGAGCGCATGCTGGCACGTATTCGGCAGGATACAAACGATAAAATTGTTTTGATCAGTAATTATACACAAACACTAGATGTGATTGAGCGATTTTGTCGGAGTCGGAGATATGGAGTTTTGCGACTGGATGGTACGATGAATGTGAATAAGCGGCAGAAACTTGTCGATCAATTTAACGAGCCCGAGTCGCCAGAATTTGTGTTTTTGCTCAGTAGTAAGGCGGGCGGGTGCGGTATCAACTTGATTGGCGCAAACAGATTGGTGCTTTTTGACCCTGACTGGAACCCGGCTGCAGACCAGCAAGCTCTTGCTCGTGTTTGGCGTGACGGTCAAAAGAAAGACTGTTTTGTATACAGATTTATTGCGACTGGAACGATCGAGGAAAAGATCTTTCAGCGCCAGTCACACAAACAGTCACTTTCGTCGTGCGTCGTGGACGAGGCGCAAGATGTTGAGCGTCACTTTTCACTCGACAATCTTCGCCAACTGTTTTCTTTTACGCCGAACGCACTATGTGATACACATACGACGTTTAAATGCAAACGATGCAAACCCGATGGTCGGCAGTTTGTCAAAGCACCTGCGATGCTGTACGGTGATACAAACTCGTGGAACCATTTCACAAACGAAGCGATGAGTGATATTCAAGATTTGCTGTTGCGGCAGGAAGTTGGACGCGGCCAGGTGACGTACGCGTTTCAGTATATCTCACATTAAACAGTATCGCTGGATAATTATGATATTTAGTTGCATAATGTATGTATTAGATTGCAAGTGTAATAAAGTACAGCCACCCAATGCCAAACTCCCTTAAAAGTGCAAATGCATGAAAAAAGTTGGTTCTTTTTTTTTTTTTTTTTCTTTTTTTTTCTGTAACCGGCGTTAAACGTTGTCAGGCACGGAACCACAGATGACTCCTTTATCGCTGTATAAATGTGCAAGTGAAACAAGTACAGTTTTGCTTGTTTTTTCATTAAACGAGTGACACCCATCTAGATCCGTGTTAGCTTCATTTCTGCCTAGATCTGTACCAAATACCGAGGAAACAAAAAAAAAAAAAACGAAAAGCCACGTACATTTAGCAGCCCATGGAGGAGTGTACAGATGTAACGTCACTGCCACTTTAGACGGATTCGTGTTCATCATTCGGTGTAGCCCGATATCGTCAGCGATGTAAGCGACTTCGTTTTCGTGATATGTTGTTTGTCGAACTCGGCGCATCGGGCGTGGTTCTTTAATATTCGGATCAGGCCATGCATACAATGTTTCCTGGATATCACCCTCGAGAATTTTCATAACGCAGCTGTGTAGGTGATGGATGTCAGTAAGCCAAACTTTGCGACATTAGAAGCGAACGTACTGTGCGTCAGAATGATCATGGATCAACGATCCCTTGCCCGGATTCCACACCAATACCAACAAATTCGCCTTGTCATTCATCGTATCCACTCCGTTCCTCGTGTAATTCCTCGACGCGTCCGTGAGCGCGTATTTTTCCCAGTCACTCCGATTGGTCGTGTATCGTCTCATCGCCTCCTTCAGATTCTCGACGTCGACATCTTTTGAGTCTATCCCCGACGTCGGCCCGAGTTGCCTTCGTATTTCCTCAACAAGCTCGTCAAATGTGCGGATTTCGTGCGGTATTCGAGACAAGCTGTCAGACGCGAGCGACGTTGCCGTCGTCGTTGCTGTCGCTGCCGGTGGCGCAGTGGCGGGAATAGAAGACCTTGAAGTCACGGTGTGCATCATGAAAGTTGGATCCTGCAGCGGCGGCGGCGGCGGCGGCGGCGGTGTGAACGGCTCTGTTTGCGCCGTACACGAGATATTGAACGTATCTCTGGACTGTACGCGAGTCGAGCCCGCGGAAGGTCTTGAAGCGACGGCTGCTCGTGCGAGCGCCGATAGACGAGACAGCGGCGCCAGTGGAGAATTGCGAAGCGGGCGGTGCGCTTCACTTGCAAATAAACGGCGGCAAGTGCGTCCAAACAGGCTGCGATGTCTGATACTCGAGCCTGAGATTATCGTGATATTCCATTAATCTGTAGCGAGTGCGTAATTTCTCAGCATCGGCGGCGCTGTTAAGCGAGTACATAGCCGTGCACAGCTTGGGACATCGACGTCGAAACGGTTCTCGTAATCAGTTCGATCGGCCGCCGCAGCATCAGCTCAGGCAATGCAAGCGATTCTACATCAAACTCCTTACGCATTTTTCCTGGATAGTGTATACTGTAGCTTTATGTTTAACATCTACTACATACTGTGTTTGCAAAAGGATGCGGGTCCCGTTGCGTCTTATCGGCAGTGTCGTTCTCACAGAGTAAGCGTATCCGGCTCTGCAAGGTCGCGACTACTGAATCCCACAAAGAATTTGAACTCACCACGCGGCAAGATCCAATTCTGCTTCGTCACATCCCAGTAACTCAAGTCTCTTCTTCTCACAGTGAACGTGACAGAACCACTAGTGCCTTCTTGTACGGAGATTTTTTCGAATCCGCGAAGCGTGCGGATAGGAAACTCGACTTCTTCAAGATCGGGATATGATACGTACAGCTGCGCGACGACATCGCCACCGACGTCGCCTGTGTTTTCAATTGTCGCAGAAACTTGTGCAATTGCATCGAAAAGAGCTGGGTTTCCTCCGGACGCTCCTCCAGAAGGCGTCGGCGCCTGCTTTTGTTTTTCCGTGTACCCATCTGGATAGGGGTATCCATCGGGATCATACGTCACGTTGCGGGCCTCGAGTTCTGTGAGGAAAGGATAAATAAACTTTTGATAATGCTCCATTCCTGACGGAAATTCGAGATCCTCGGGAGACGGCAGCTTTGAATCGTCGTAACTGTATCCGCTGCTGAGATTATATGGTATCGGCGGTTGCTCCTCGAGGTATACCCCATCGATCCAGCTCGCAGAGTGTGAAATGACCTCAAATGTCGTATAGCTCAATCCAAAGCCAAACTCAAACCGGGGCTCAATCTCCTCCCGATCAAAGTGACGGTAATCGATGAAGATACCGTCGGTGAAATTGAGCTTCATTTTCGGATTCGTGAGATTATACTGAACGTCGGCGCCGTAATCGTCTCTGTGCTTCCCAACTGTGAATGGAAGTCGGCCGGACGGATTGTAGTCCCCAAACAGTACTTGAGATATACCATTTCCAATCGCTTGGCCGGGAACAGGCGACAGCAGCACCGCAGTGACATTTGGATGATCGATCCAGGACTCCATAGTCACAGGTCCAACACTCTCAATCACGACAATGGTATTGTTATTCACAGCTGCAACTCGCTCAATAAGCTCGTCGCCGTCATGCCACAGATTAATGTGATTCCGGTCGCCTAAATTACCTTCAACGCGAATGAACCCCTCACCTGAGTCAGATGAGACAAAGACAATTGCAGCCTCTGACAATTCTGCCGTTTTCACTGCTTCATGGTAGTCATAATCGTCAAGCGCGAGAGTCATAGCAAAGTTCTCTTCGATTGCACGCAGAGTCAACGCAGCAACCGGCGTGATCAAATATGGAAAATTGGCCGTACCTGAACCCCAGCCAATACCCAGCGTACCGTTGTTACATCCACGATCGACGCACGCATTTGGAGCAGTATCTGCACCAGCAGCCGAGCCGATCAGTCCAATACTTTTAATACTTGATAGCGGCAGCGTGTGGTTTGTGTTTTTCAGCAAGATGACTGATTCTGTAGCGATTTGGTTTGTAACATATGTGCTCAGATTACCTTGCGCATTGACGTGGTGATTCACGAGTCCCACAGGCCCCTGCGGTATTGCAGCCATGAGCGGGCCTGATGTTGTGTCCACAAATGACGAGAAATTTGGTACAGGGAACGACGAGTTCTGACCAAGTTTGAAGTAAGACGCCATAATTCGAGTTACCATGTCGTCAATGCGACTGATTGGCACAGATCCATTCAGAACCGCCATTGTAAGCTTTGGACCCCAGTACGGATTACCGTCGCCAATGTTATCTCCGTCGCCAGGCATGGTCATGTCAAGACCAGCTAGAGCAGACGCAACACCTGCATGCTGAGCCGCCCAATCTGACATGATAAACCCTTGAAATCCCATCTCATCCTTCAACATATGATTCAATAGGTAACTATTATGACAAGCAGCCGTACCATTAACCTGGTTATACGAACACATTACCGATGCCACGCCCGCTTGAATCGCATCAGCAAACGGCCAAGTGTATATCTCATGCAAAGCACGCTGATCAACATCTGAGGAATATGGCTCCTCAATATCATGAAATCCAAATCCCTTTGACTCATCAACCTGTCGAAAATGCTCCTGCTCGTTCAAAACAAAATGTTTTGCGCATGCCATGACGCCAGTTTGCTGTGTTCCTCGAACTGTCTCTGCCCCTGCGATGCCCTGAAGATATGGATCACTTCCAAACGCCTCCCAGTTACGACCGCCAGCCGGAGCTCTTCCAATGGGCCCGATTGCCGGACCAAGCACCACGTTGATTCCCTTCATGTAATTTTCCTGGCCAATCGCAAGTCCACGAAGATACATTAGCTGTTTGTTGAACGTAGCCCCAGTCGCGATTCCCGCAGGAAACACCGAGTTGAGATCAGTGTATCGTATTCCAAGCGGACTGTCTTGCAAGCACAACGAAGTGAAGTTGAGTCGAGGAATTGACCCGGTATTTCCAACACATGGTCCCATTCGCCATCCAGTGCCGGTTGTGAGATTGACTTTCTCCGCGAGTGTGAGCTCGGCGACAAAATCACGAGCTTTATCGTAGGCATCAATCCATGCGCTATCAACTGGATAAGTGCTGCGTCCTCCTTGCGCTGTAAGAGATCAGTTAGTATTGTGCTGATGCGTGAGAAGGATGTCAACTCACGAGCCGGGTACACGTCTGGAGTTGTCGAGTAGTCGTCATGACTAGCGCAAGATGCGAGCGCGGTTATTGCCAAAATCGGCACCAAAACTTTCATGATATATAGTTATATGCTGATCTATAGTGAATCTATGTACTGTATCTGCAAACAACGAATGCTTCAAAACGAGAGTTAACGGGGAGAACTACCGCGCGCCTGTGCTAGATATACACTGCCACCAGGCCGGTTTGAAATCAGACTGTGACAAAGTAGCATGTAAACACTACACAGTTTAGCGCATCAATAGAAGCTCCACATTCAATTGAGATTCAAATTGTATCGACAACAGTTGAGCAGATTGAAATGAAACGCTTGAGCTGCGGATACCTTGATGTAGCTGAAATGCTCGAAGCCACCGCGCCGGAGACTTTATCTCGCGCACACTCTCAATCAACAGACGAATCTCGCTCTAAGCCTCTAGCCCAAAAGGAAAGACACAACACTCTTGCAGTTCTGTTCTCACATTATATAAACAAACAAGGGTTCCGCCGGATCTGCTTTGGGCCAAAAATAGCAAATGCGCGAATTTCCAGTGTAGAGCTCTCTGCATGCCTATTTAAGCAATCAGCCGTCGTGAGTTTCTCATGCAATATGATTGGCAGAACCGTCAATGATCATCAGTCAGATTACAGCTTGTCTACTTGCACTTTAATCTACGCGCCAGAAGTCAGACCGACAAATATGGCCAGAACTGTCCCCTGTTGTCTGCGACATCTTAGTAGTGAACATCTTGTTCTCTGTATACAGCCGCCCTCCGAACAAAACTCCCAGAACAAAACTCCCAACGCTTGGACGATCTCCCAACACGGCCCTGACAGAGAATCCCAATGAATCGGGAGCCGCCGCGCCTGTGGCTACGACAAGAAACAAGACATATGTGAAAAATATATGCACCAGTAATGAGACTAATTACTATACTGCCAATGTATAATCAAACATCGCGCCAGACACCGTCATGCGTCGAAAAAAGTGAAAAAAAAAAAAAAATCATTTACCACAGGTGCTCCACTGTTCTGAATTCGATATTGTGTGCATAACAGCTTGCTCATCACTCATCGCCCATCCACCGCTTCACTTCTCGTGCTGTAAAATGATCGCGAGACGATCTCCGGCTCGCACAGCTGCCTTTCGAGGCTCTCTCACAGCCCGTACAGTCCTGTGCCGCCGTCTGATCGGCTCCCGACCCGGATGTCTTTTCCCCGCCACTGATGGCTCCAGCTCATCCCACCTCTCTTTCAGATACTCTTTGCTTCTATTCGGAAAATTCCGAGCAATCTGAGCCCATGATAGCGCTTTCTTACGCTGCTTCAACTCAATCAGTCGAAACTCTTCATACTCTGCGAACGGGGGACTAAATTAAGCACAACGTTAGCATATTCACCAGATCTCATAGCTCTTCCGTAATTCAAACCTGTACTCCTCTTCACCATCCTCAGACTCACTCTCGCTCACAGTTTCCTCTTCATCGCTTGAACTATCCGCTTCACTTCCAGTGTAAGCTTCAGACCCCGATGACTCGTTCGATCGTCGCGACTTCTTCGCCTTGTTGTACAGCATCTCTACTTCCGAAGATGTAAGAGCGAATGTATCCGACACAATTAAAGCAATTCCCCCAAATCTAAGACCGCACTCATCGCGAAGCATAACAATCGAGTTGACCGTATCCTCACTGATCTGTTCTCCAGTTAATGTCCTAATGGCATGTCGGTTAGCAGTCCTCGAAGAGATTAAAAAATAGTTTACTCGATGTAATGCGATTGGATTTTACCTGTATCTTCCCGTCTCCGTCTGCTGAACGGCGTCTGTATCACTTGTGACAGATTCACTAACATCTGAAAAATCTTGAGCTCTGGAGGCTTTATTGCCGCTATCGCCTTTCGGTGTAGCAGGAGACTCAGGCGTTTGAGAATTAATTGACGTCCAGTTGACTTTCTCATTCCCTTCTGAATCTTGACCGCTGTTTATCAACGACTTCTTCATTCTTCGTCGATACGGACGTTTTGCACCTGAAACTGCCGCGTCGCTACCAGCACTTTCCAACTGTCTCTTTTTCAGTGTCCGGCGAGTCTTGAAAATTCGATTTGGTCCAAGCTTGGTGCATGGCACTATTGGAAGAACAGGCTCAAGTTCAGCTTCAAGTCCCACAGCACGCGTCGCATAATCCACACTTCCTTCCTTTGGAAGAGCTTCCATATCAACCACAGTTGGAACTGATGAGTCTGTCTCAGTACCTGAAGTAAGTAACCACTTTGCCGCATCTGAACAACTGATCTCCGGAATCGTTCTCGGAGTCGCCAAGAACAAAGGCTCTGAATTCGTTTCAGGCCTTGCGCTCTCTACAAGCCTCATGAGCGGGGTATTTTCCAGGAATGGAGAGGATATTTTAGACACATTGACTCGATAATGTTCCGGCACAGATTTCCTGAGTTCATCGTCCTTTGCATTCTGGGATGCTTGCAATCTGCCGAAAAGGCTGCCGTTCGTTGATACCTGAAAGCTCTCAAAACAATTAGACAGTGATGTTTGACCTTTCTGACTTTGACTTGAAGGGGCCACGCTTTGCGGCATCTTGAGCTTAGGAGCGGAAAAATCGTCAACAATCAATCGTCCTTTTTGAGCATCTTTTTCTTCGGCAATCAGTAGTGCAATTGGCGCCAACGTGTCCTGATCAGGTACAGATAAATCAACCCGTGACTCAGGATTTGTAGCATATTTCGAGCTTGCAGTCGAACATTTCGGTGCGACCTCAATCGGCACCTTACAAGAGACATTTCTTATCTTTGCATGTGTAGATCGTGAAACTGAGCTCTTAGCAATACTCAATAAAGCATTCGATACATCAGATTTTGACTTCGATGTATCGCAAATCATGCCCCCACACGCAGCATTCACATTGCTCGTCTTTTCATCCAAATACTTGCTACTCCTGTTCTCAGACGATTTGGTCGAATTGACGTCGACAAGAGACAGCGATGGCTTACAGTTATCTGTAACTGTAGCCGTGCCACTACTATCGCTCTGGACTAGATGCAAACCGCCTTTTAACAGTTCTGTATCTGATGTGAAGATATGAGGTTTTCGACGTTCTCCATTATCGCTTGACATTCTCTCCTTTGTTTCAGCTGGAAGTGGCCCCGCCTGCTGTGAGTTCGCGATATCGTTATCTCTCAAAGAAGTTTGCAAAGAGCTGGGAAGCATTCGAGCAGCATTGAACTTCAGGGGTTCAATTATCGGTGACGTAGTCTCACCTGCACTGGTCGTTGTCATCGAGGTTGAATTCTGCTCCTCTGGGAATGGTCGTAAATCCCTTGATGAGGAAATAAAGTTTAAACTATACAAAGTTAGACACATTTCACGATTAAATCAAACTAGTACTAACGTAGCAAATACAAGCTCAGTGTACATTTCACGACACTGAGCTGGAGATTTCATGTTCGCGAGAATGGAACTGATAGTCTCCCAAGTCTGGACTTCATTAGTAAAGAAAACTTAACAAGCAGAAAGTGATTTGACTCACAAGACAGTTGCTATTATCCCTCTGTTTGCATTGAAGCAAAAACAAACAGTCTTCATGAGACCAACTTTTTTGAGCTGCGATGTCCCTGATTATGATTTGTAGCTGCAGATCTTGAGATAATGGTGCATGCAAAGTGGTAGGAAAGCTACTGGAAGCTTTCATCTGTAGTGCATCCCTTATGGATGGTAGAGAGTTATCACATCGTGATTGTTCACGGACAAGCGGAGGTACTGGAGGCGGTGAGCTCATCAGGCCCTCTGAATGTGTGTCGCGTGTCACGCTAAACGGATCCAGCTTGTTTTGCACTCTTGATCCCATTCGCGCAGATGGAGTAATGGGGGTCCACAGTCCCATCATATTGTTGATTCCTGAACCCTGCGACAGTGGAGTGTAACTGTTGACTGTCTGGAAAAACTGGTTGTCGGCATACGGCACCGGAAGCCGGATGACTGGATTCTTGACATTCTCAGAGGTAGCAAGTGCCCTACTATCCATTGCGATTCGAATACGCAGGTGAAGTGTTAAAGAAGTAGCGAGAGAGATTTGTTGATGACTAGTCAAGAATCTGTGTGGATGGGTGAGGTGCTAGATACAGGGCGAGATAGAAGCGGGAGAGAAGCGGGGTGCGAGATCTGAGAGTGTAATTACCGCCGCGTGGGAAACGGGCCGGGCATATATTATATGGGCGCGATGTAAACAATTAGTGTACCCTAAACCAGATTCTATCAGGACGCGTATAACCGTTCACAATTAGTCCAGAAATTTCACATACAGTACTGTGCATATGATACAAATTTCGTGCCGACTCGTAAATTCTGTAGAATAATACAGGCTTTCAAGATCAAAAAGGTGTTGATGGTGCGAATGGAAGCGATTTGGAGCAGCCAATTGACAATTCTCAGCTGTCATTAACGACCACAATGACTATAATGACTTTGATGACAGCTATGAGGACAAAAAGACAAGGCAATCTTGGCAGGGGCTGCATGGTTAAGTATGGCGAAGCCCTCATGTAGACAAGATCACGTTCCCGGCCGAAACGCGGGAACAGACTGAGCAGATCGCAAACCTCGCCGCCACAGTGCCTCTTCTGGCTTTATCAACGTCGCCCGACAACTCTCGGACCATCTCCAGCGGAAACGCCTCTCTACGAACGATCATCGATCTCCTCTCGGCTCAGGACGACTCTAGAGCGCGCTATACAAATGAAATCGATGACGTCGTGCTTGCATTATAATTCCCTGGGTATTTGCTTTCTATTTTCTGCACTTCTGCCATCCCCCTCTCCCAGCAACACCGAGACCAATGCCGCCGAACCTCCTCGTGGTGGACGCCACGGCAACCACCGAGGAGGGAACCTACGAGGCTCCAATCAACGTCGGGGCAACAACAACAGACATGACAATAATGATATCATCGACATATACGACCGAGTCTACCTTGCTGTATATGTCGATGATATACTTTGGTCGACAACCGCGAGCACGCAACCGACCCGACGACGAAATTCCCGAGACCGACCAGGCGGCCATGCTCTCGAATCGTGACGCCCGACTAACCTCCATGCGCGAGTTACGCGACCAGCACCAGGCCGGTATCCAGACCCACTCCGCGCGCCGTCGCGACGCCAGCGCCGTGCGCTCACGGGCGACAAGGAAACTGGCGAAGACGCAGTCTGGATATATACCGATGACTCCCGTCTGGAAAACGGCAACATTGGCGCCGGGTTCACCATCAGCCACGGGACCAGCCGCTTTGGACTTTGCTGCAGAGGTCGCCGACGCAGAACCGCAGAACGTGGTGGATATATACAGTGATAGTTGGTTAGAGTAGTATGCAAGAAGAGTAAATTGAATAGCTAAAGTATGTATGTAGGCCGCCAAACTATAGTGATGCAGAGCCTGCATGCCACACTCGAGGACATAAGTTTTGCTTTGTGGTACAAACAGCACTTCTCTGCTCACATTTTGCGATGCCTCTGTGCGCCGCATCTGAAGATGAATCCTTTGAGCTGCACCATAGGGACTTGGACCCTGTTGTAATAATATATTTACGGCAGCGGATATTCGCAAGATTAGGACGCGATGTCATCCTCTGCGCCATACTCATACACACTATGGTCACCATCTGACACAGTGAAGGATGTTGCCGAGAGTCTGGGAATTGTGAACTTGCCGGACGATGTCGCAAAGTCACTTGCGATGGACATCGAGTATCGGATCAACGAGGTGCTGGAGCAAGCGACCAAATTCATGAAGCACTCGAAACGGTCGACGCTTACGACGCAGGATATAAGTAGTGCGTTTAGAGTACTTAATGTCGAGGTACGTTGCGAATGTTGTAGCGACAGGGGTTCAAAGGTTCTGACAAGTGCAGCCACTGTACGGATATGATTCAGCCCGCCCAGTCAAATTTCGAGAAGCGATCCTCGGACCTGGTCAGACGCTGTATTACATCGAAGACGACGAGGTTGATTTTGAAAAGATCATCAACATGCCGTTGCCAAAGGTTCCCCGAGAAGTCTCGTTTACAGCTCATTGGCTCGCAATCGAAGGCGTGCAACCAGCAATCCCACAGAACCCACTACCCGCTGATGGCCGGACAGCTGCGTCGAGTCGACCTGGTGTATCGACAACGGAGGTTGATGTTAAAGTGCCAGTGAAGCATGCGTTATCAAAGGAGCTACAGCTGTACTTTGACCGCGTTACATCGATTCTCATGGACGATGCATCAAATCAAACAACAAAGAACGCGGTTCTCAACAGTCTCGGTAATGATCCAGGTCTTCATCAACTCATTCCCTACTTTATTCAATTTGTGGCGGAGAAAATCCGTATTAATCTCAAAAATCCATCAGTCCTGTATCTAATGCTGCAAGTTCTCCATATGCTCCTTTCCAACACAGCCATCTTCGTCGAACCATATATCCACTCCATCATGCCACCAATTCTTACTCTACTAGTCGGAAAACGAATTGGAGGAACAAGCGAGCAATCAGAGGAGCATTACAAAGTGCGTGATTTTGCAGCGTCGTTGTTGAATGACGTGTGCAAGAAATACAGCGATACATACCACACACTCAAACCTCGAGTTACGCGGACGCTGTTGAAAGCATTTATGGATACCAGTAAGAGCGCTGGAACACAATACGGTGCGCTTTGTGGATTGCGCGCGATGGGACCTGAAGTAATTCGTGTTTTGGTGCTTGGAAATCTGAAAGAGTGGTCACCTGTGATTGGACTTGCTAGTGTTGTTAGTGATGAAGATCGACGACGACTTGGAAACGCGGTATTAGATTCTTTGAGGTCACTTGTTGATTCTGAATTCACGACGATAAATAATCTGACGAGAGAGGATAGTCAGAGATTTATCGATTACGTTGGGCAAGACGTGTTTGAGCTCGTTATGCAAACGCAAGATTATGAGGGTATCATCAAAGCTGTTCTCGACAGCCAAAACCTGCCATGATGATAACCTTTTTTTTGTGATATTATGTATACATGTATTAGTAGCTCATAGGTTTGTTAATCAAGGTTGTTCTTTCATTTGACACACTACCTACCCACTTTCATCCTCATCAGTTCCCTTTTCTCGTTTCCGCTTAAACTTCAACGTCGCCTGTTTCTTCTTATCGTCCTTTTCTTTCTTCGCAGCCTTTGCCTCCATCTCCTTTCTTTCCGCCGCACCTTCTGCACTCAGTTCATCCCGCTTCGCAATGAACTCCTCGTCATCCGCTGACCGTCCAATAAGCCATTCAAGAAGTCTTTACGTGTGTTAGTGGTCGAGTGAAAATGTAACGTGAAAAAGGGATTACTGACTTTACTTCCTTGCCTCGAATACTCGGATCTTTTTCATGTGGCGTTTCCAAAATCATCGGTAATCCCTCAACCTGCGGTGAATTCACCAACTATGTCACGTCAGCTTTGTCTTTCTTCCGCTTCTGAAACAATACTCACCACTCTAAAAGACTCCAACCCCATGAATCCGAGTCCGATATTTTGATGAATGTCCCGGTTACTCCCCAATGGCGCTTTCGAATCATTTATATGAATCGCACTCAGATACTTCATTCCTACAATCTCATCGAACGTTTTCCACAAATTTTCGTAATCCTCCGCTGTTCGCAAATCATACCCTGCCGCGAATGTATGACACGTGTCAATACAAATGCCAACACGTTCCTTATCATCGACCATCGAAATCATATCACGAAGTTCGCCGAATTCCGCACCAAGAAGATTCCCATGACCCGCCATATTCTCAATCACAATCTTCACAAACTTTGTAGCTTTATGCGCACGATTTATATTCTTGGCGACCCGAGCAAGCGATTCTTTATGGTCTGATCCCAATGTTGATCCGGGACTTTGAATGCATCAGCAACCAATCGAGTCGAAATTTAAAACGCGGAATTACTTACTGGAAGTTGTAGAGCCCAATCCCAAGCTGCTCGCATCGTTTCAACTCATCAAGAAACGACTCATATGCCTGCTCGTTCTTCTCGTCATCCGGATTTGCAAGGTTGATAAGATACGATCCATGCGGCAGGCAATGTCTGCCCAGTGTCAGCAGCTCCGCAAACCACTTTAACGAAAGCAAACTTAACTTACTTCATCAGATCATAGTTACACTCCTTTGCAAGCTTATGAAACTGAGTTATTTCCTCTGGTTTATACGGGGCTGCAGTCCATCGACGCTGCTGTTTCACAAACAGTGCAAACGAGTTACATCTACTCAGTCAATCTCAACATACTTCACAAAAAACTCATTCGAACCCTCGTACATACCCAAGTTGATTCGCATTCGATATGGCGTTAAACACGCCTACATACGCTCAGCACTTCAACCCAATGTGACTCCACGCAAATCAAAACTCACCTTTTGCACTACTCGTATGCGACCCAATAAACAGCTTCAACCCTTCTGCTCTTGAAAACTTAAGCATCTCCTCGCTTGCAGACTCTTTCCCTTTCTCTTTCTTCGCCGTTGTCGCAGCTCCGCGGCGCGCACGTTTCGACTTCGGGGCCGCTTCAGAATCAGACATAGACCACTTCCTTCTTTATTCGCAGTAAAAACCAAAGTAATTGCAAGCACATATAATTCAATTGCTCCGAGATATACACTTTTTAATTGTCCGCGGTGATTACAATGGCGATTGATATATCCGAGCCTCCTTCCCTCGCGCGCGACCGACGCGCGTGTTGGGAAGAAGCGCGCGAAGATAAGGTTTTCATCATCTCCACGCGTCAAGTCGCGTTAAATACCCGATACATACAACGCAAAGCATTTCGCAAAACAGTATCAACCTGCTTCACACAGGGTCATGCAGACGACAAGAAACTGTGATTTTACGTGGTCATAAGCGGGACGAGAATACAGGATTGACTGGTTCGGTTGCGCGGGAGAAGGAAAGATGACAGACGCACGGGATCTTGAGATCGATGATCTGATCAATAATCTTGACCGGGACTACACATTTCTAAGCGGCAAAAACGGAGCTGGTGACAGCGCGAGTCGAAATGCATCCAAGAAGGAAGATTATCAAAAGCTGGTTGATGTGTGGGCCGCTGAGCGGACGTGTCCGGATATTCTACCGTTCGAACACAGGTTGATTGATAAAATGATGGAGAACTTGCGAGATCAGGTCGAGGTTATCGAGGCAGCGAACGCGGAACCGGATACAGTGGGGAAGAGTAAACTTAAGCTTTTGATTGTGGAGACGGAGCTTGAACGGATCAAGTTTCTGATTCGTGGGTATTTAAGGGCTAGGATACATAAAGTGCGTTTTGCTCTTCTTTTCGTCGTGGTTTGATGCTAACAGTATCAGATTGACCAGTTTTACATGTACATTCTCCAAAGCGTTGCCGAAACTGATGAGATGGACGCGCACGAACTGAATAACGTTCACCTCAAATTGTCTGAATCTGAGCTACGTTATGTTCAACGTCGAGCGACGCACCTTCACAGATACTACAATCAACGATTCCTTCTTTCACTTCCGCAAAACTTGAGAAGATTGAATGATAAAACAGGATTACAGTTCATGATCGATGAGCCGAATTTGGATGAAGTTGTGTTTGTGAAAGTCATACAAGATATACAGGGAGAGGTCAAACTGGGCAGAGATGACTCGATTTCGATGACGAAAGGGAATGTGTTTGTGTTGCCGTATAAGTATATAAGCAGGTTCGTTGGCAGGCAGGTGCGGTTAGTTTAGGAGTGTATAGTGTGTAGTTATCATATTTTCAGCTTGTGGCACTTCTAATATACAAAACACGCCATGATACAGCACAAAACCGCAAATGTGACTTAAAAATACAAAATGAAGAAAAAAAAAAAAAAAAAGAAAAACCAGCCCTATTACATATGCGACACTTTACAACTATTCAAACATAACACGTTCACACAGCAACTTCTTGCTGCTGAATCGCAGCAGCGTCCCCAACCCAATCCTCGTCAAACAGACTCTGTTTCGCCTTGATCGAGATTCTGCCAAACGGCTCGACCTGTTCGACTTCGATCGCATTCTTTGTCGCGAGCACCAGCGTCTCAAAAAAGAGCTTGACAGTGTCTTTCCGTGACGAGTTCTCAGCCAGTTTCTGAAGCTCAACGTGGTCATCATCAGTAGCAGACAACGCACCCATGAAGGTCAGCGCGGCATCTCGAGTGTTGCGCGAGATGCCGTTGATTTGCTGCTGTGTGGCCGCCGCTGCGTTATCGTTGAGATTTTCATCATCAACCAGGTTCTCATTTTCAGCAACGGGTTCTTCCCGCTCTTCAGCTTCAGGAGCGAGCGCGTCGGCAAGCTCGAGCTCCAAGTTCTCGGCATCATCTGGAGGTGGAACGTATTCGTCCTGAGGCGCGTAATTGTCCACGGCAAAATCTTCAAAATACGGCTCCTCTTCCTGCTGCTCCTCTTCAGCATGCACACGCTTCGGCGAGCCCTCGCCCTCGGCTTCAACTTCATCAGCCACCTCTGACAGCTTTCTCTTATGACTAGCGGCTTCGCGCATTGCCTGAGGCGTGAGCAGAGCTTTAAGATCTTCACTGATACCAGCTGGGTTAAACGTCAAGTCACGCGCCCCAACAGCGTCACAAGTGCGCAGAAGAGTAACATCGTCGCGAGAGTACGGCAGAGTCGGGTAAACTTTCAGTGTACTCTGGTGGTTATCCTGCCAGTCTTTCACGACGTTGCTTCGGAATTCGGTAACATCGTCGCTCTTGACCTTACGCTTGTAAGCGGCGCGTTTTGCCCGAGGCTCTGGCGCGTTATTCTCGATACGCACGCTCCGGTTCAGAACCGAGTCGCGAAGAGGAGTTAATTCGCCGTGAATGTCCAACGGAGCGTCGGGCAATTCAAGATCGAGCAATTCCATGTCGTCAAAATGCATACTCTTCTCGGTCTCATTTGCAGCGTGAGGCTCGTCATTGTCGCCACCAGCGGGTATGTTTTGGTCCGCCATCAGCTCCAAGCCAAGATCGTCGAGCGTGTCAAGAGCCGGCTGCTGATTTCGGCCAATTTCGATGGACATTTCGTCATCAACAGGTGGGATGTACTCATCCTGCATCGCGTCTTCGTTGTAGTCAAGATGCGCTGGACGGTCGTTGCGCGCGGGCTCGAGGTACTCGCCTGTATCGAGGATGAGTTCGTCTTCATCGACGAGATTTGCAAGATCATCATCCATGTGAGCGCCGCGACCGATTTCAATGGAGTCCTGCAGATCCGGCAGAGTAATGTCCTTTGCGTTGGATGTGTAGCGACGGTCGCGGTTTGAGGAAGGGTCGGCAGAGTCAGTGGGCGCGTCGATGTCCATGTTGAACGCAGCCATGGGGTCTGGCATGAGGAGATCGAGATCGGTGATGGTGTTCTGGAGAGTGAGCTGTTGGGGGTTTGCGACGGCGGCGGAGGTCGACAGATCGACGTTGCCTCTACTGAAGGTCTATGCATGTCAGAAGATGTAAAGAGGAAAGCACGGCGCGAAGACTCACCATGCGAAGCTTCATGAGAGCTTCATTGCAGTCATCAAGCAGATACTTTGCTTTTCTGCTGTAGATTCTGACGACGCCGAGAAGCAGTTGTCCCGAGAGACGGAGGGCCATGGGCGCAACGCCATCGCCGACGATTGCGTGAACAGAGCTTTCTATACTGGCTTGAAGAAACTGTGTCTTCGACAGCTTCCGCTCAAGATTTGCAGCAAGCCATACTCTAGCGAGTGGTCCCTTTGGAGCGTTAGCGATGGAAAACGGCGAGAAAGGGGAGAGGAGGGGCGGGGAGGGACCTTTTTGGAGAGGAGAGACTCCGAGTAGAACATCGCAGGGGCGAGTCAAGAGAGCAGCGGGTTGCTGAGGAATTGACTAGTACAAAACAAGAAGAATAAGAAAAAGAAAGCAGAGCGATACGAAAAAGAGTCGCGATTGGGGCATGCGGATGGGAACGGGTGGGAAGCGAGCGAGACTCAGAAGCGCGGCGGGCGAAGAATAAACAAAAGTCGACGCGCGCGCAGGCGGGCGCGCAGGGGCGTACGTGTGCAAGTGCGTTAAGGCCGCGGCGCTTAAAGCGGGAGCGCTCCAGCCAGCGACGCGACGCGTGCTGTGCCACGCGGTTTACGCGATTATGCACACGTGATGTAGCGGGGCTGGTGTTGGTGCTGCTGACAGTGGCTGATCTGCGGCGCTGGGCTGCAGGAATCCGTACGCGCGTACAGACGAGAGCGGAAACGCGAGCCGAGTTTCAGGCGGAGGTTTTTACAATCGATCAGGAACAACTTCATCGAGAGAGTGACGTATATTGTTGTATGCGACAGTGCAGAACATCGACAGCGAGTCTATATTGTCAAAGAACTCGTGGAGCTCACTATCAAGTACACAAACCTCGCCTCAAGAACAGCAAGTGGAGGGGCTGCACGAGCACGTGCGATCTGCGCTGGGCTGGGCTGCAGGCGGTGGGCTGGGCTGTGCTGCAGGACGATAAGTGGGCGGCTCTATCGTACGTCGGACTTCGGAGAGTGGTCTCACAAACTGGATAACTCCACCGGTCTATTGTTATCATCTATACTGCAGCATATATTATCATCAGAACACAGAACACAGAACACAGAACACCAGAAAACAATCAATGCAAGAAAACCATAACTATGTACAACGTCAATGTCATGTAATGCGAAGCATGACAGAAACTATCGCCCAACAATCAGCCTCAACGGCTATCGTCAAATCGCTCGAAGCGCGGCGGTGGCGGCACGTCGGTGTAGTTTTCCGTCACTGGGGCGACCTTCTCGTCGAGCCCCGCACGCTCAATGTCGTAGCCCCATGACTGGCGCGCGACCCGCACGCGCCACGCTCTCCACTCGAGGTAGATGTACGCAATGTAGACGTTCGTAGCCGCGGCTTGGCAGAGCGTCCACAGAAGACGAGGCACGAGTGTGAATACAGCGTTGACGAACAGAGGATAGGCCATGTCGACACACAACACAGTGGCCGAGGGGTGCGCGGCTGCAGGCGACTTATCGGATGCGTCGGGCGTCCATCGAGTCGAAGCAAGTGCAATGAGGACGGCGGTGAAAACGGTAGAACGGAGCGTGTAGGGCATGACACGGCGGGCGCGGATGGAGATGAAGACGAACATGGCAGCGGAGAGAAAGAAGAGCACAGCGGAAATGATAAGCCACTTCCATGGCGCGGTGTGGACGAAGGAAAGAGCGGAGCCGTAGCCGTAGAGAATTTCCTGGCAGACCGCGATGATAGGCACTGGAACGAACCAGGCGACCATGCAGGCGGGGAGGAGGGTTGAGAGGCGCTCCTCGGGGGAGAGCAGATGGACGGGTACTTTGGCGGCCATGAGGGGCGGTGGAGAATGATGGAGGGGGGGGGGGGGGTGAGGGTGGTGAGAGAAGTGTGGAAGTAGGCGACGAAGAAGAAGTTGGGCAGAAGAGGGGAAGTGTTCGCGTATATATATAACGCACGTTTACGTGCACGTATATATACGTTGTCATGCAAGTGCCTCATCGGGAGTAATGATGCAACGGTTGACTCGCACTATATAAAAACATCCGGCCCCCGGAGTTGCGCAGACGTTGCACAAATGACGCGTCCCTGCCCCTGCAGCAAACCACGCAGCAAACCACACACACTGCTACACATCACCGCACGATTCATCGCAGCATCTCGCAGGCCTCCCAGCTTCAACTTCTGGTCGTCGCCGGCCGCGCGGCCTCGAGACCGGCAGCCAGTCGGGGGTTATTTTCATGGCGCATTTTGGTGGCAATTTGAGGAGAAAACGGGCGCACGAGCCGGGCGAGCCGCACGGGGAACCGAGGCATCGCATTTGCCTGTTTGGGTTTAGTTAGCGCTCGAACACACGGCGTCGTCCTCCCGTGACCACATGTTGAGACCAGAGCCAGAAAAGGAGGCCGCGGTATCCGGTAATACGAGTTTCTCCAGCGCACTATTCAGCAGTGTGTGCATAGCAGGTTAGCGGCAGACAAGCAGCAAGGCAGCAGCAGACATATCCGATGCGTATATGCACTGTGAGTTATTTGGCTGTGCATAATACTCTATAACCAGATCGTACCGGAGCCCCTGTTTGACCGAGTCAAATACATAATTGACGCGTCACTCGCCGTTTGACGTGCTTCACATTTTATGGTTTTCTTCTCATGGGCCACGCGTTCACGTGTCCGCCCACTACAGGCCCCGTAATTGCAAGCAGTTGAATCTTGGCGCATCCGAGCTTCTCTGCGTGACAGCGCTCAAAGTCTTGGCTTTTTTTTTTCTGCGTACAGTACAGAGCCCTTGCACGCGCCTCTCCTTACCCCCCCACCTTGCTATCCCCATTCGCTCTGCATGTGTGTGTGTACTTTCAAACAGCGACAGTGATGTACGTATTCACGTTGTATAAGCTCTGATTTACATTCGAATGTCTTATGGACTACTCTCTGGCAGTTAAGAGATGTCTTTCCATAACATGAATTAGAGTTTCCGCTTCAACACAGTCACTGAGACAACTAACTGCTGGTTTTATGTACGACGTTTACTCCTACATCCACCTCATCATCTTCACACATTTATCTTTTTACTCAAATGTTCAGCACATTCTCCGACTTCATGAATAGATATAACTAAATGGCGTAGCGTTATTGGGTTGATGGACTGTGCTGCGCGTCAACGTGTTGACGCGTCACGACCACGTGTCGTACCTGTGGGCTCCTCCACACGCGTCCGTCGCCCACATCGCAAGCGCGAGATTCATTGCCATGCTTGCAACTACCACCATTAATCAAATCAACGAATCTTGCTTCACAATTTATCATATTTGGTATGGGAGCTATAGCTTTATATTACATTGATACTATTACATTTACAAAAGGTGCCATATAGGATATTACGCTGTCAGTCAATACTTACCTCGCTTGTTCACCGTGTCGCACGCAGCCCGCACGCAGATCAACAACACACTTATGATGCCGCCAACGAGAAGAGGGAGAGGAGATGAAGACTTACCTAAGCACTCCACGATCAAATAACTCCAACACCTATCCAAGAACCAAAAAAAAAAAAATTTTTTCAAGCAGAAGACGGCATACGAGTTCGCCAAGGTGGTGGCGGGAGTTAAGACGTGTGCGGTTGCGATCTACGGAACAAGAGGGGGGGGGGA